>NW_017547211.1:4228127-4246271 GCF_001854935.1 Bemisia tabaci | reverse complement strand
GGTGAGAACACTTTTTTGCCTCAGACTCGCCGTTTTTAAGGTAATTACAGATTTTGTTGAAAAAACGTGATTTCTCGGAAGATTTGACTTTCCTAGCCGCAGGAAACTACCGCCATATCTCACGAACCAGAAGTCGCAACTTGATAATGTATAGTGTTTCTAATAGGAAATTTTATGGTCTTTTTAAAAGGTTCAGTGACATTTTTCCGTAGGATCGATATTTTTCAAGATATAAGCTAAAAACCGGTCGCCGGCGGCGTATTTTGGCCCCCCGCCCCCCCCTTTTTTCAAGATGGCGGCCTTAGCGGACGGCCGATTTTGGTAAACTTTTGATATGTTGTTCTGGTAGCCTAATGCAACATGTTTCCGCAAAAAAACCTTCTATATATGGATTTTCCCAGATGACCCTTATTTAGAGCTAAATTGACTGGACTATTTGTCTTGTTTGTCTATCGCTTTGCTCCATTTCCCCTTTGTCTTGTTTATCTATTGCTTTGCTCCATTTCCCCTTTGTCTTGTTTGTCTATCGCTTTCCTCATCAGCAGCGCAAAGCCATTGCCGGGCGAAAAGGAGTCCGTTTGAGACCCACCTCGGATTTAAAGCAATTCGCGGCATAGATGAAAAATCAGGAGCCACTCTAATAAATCGTTGTTTTTAGGGTGGCAACCCGTGAGCGGCTCGAGAATTTTTCCCGTGGTGGAGGCTTTTCACCGCGACGGAATTCGCGCGGCTTTTCGGGGGCAATCGATCCTGACGGCGAAAGTTCGGGGGGCATAGACATGCTCGGCACGTATAAAAATCACTTAAAGCAGTCAAGCCGCAATAACCGATTTAATCGAAAAAATATTTTCACCGAGGGCCGGGGGCGACGCGACGTACAGGGGTTGTTATTTTGTCGGGCGTGCGTTTAATTAGAAAATACCTCGGCGGTAATCCATTTACACTTTGCCTTTTGTTGTTTGCCCCGGTGGCTCCGCGCTAATTTGGCGCTCTTTGATTTCAATCTATCGGGGAAGAATCTCACCGCACTTAGACAAAAGCACACTCCAGCGCGCTCACTCTGTTATTCTACGGAGCCACGGAAAAACGACACGTGAGCATTCGCATGTTGCTAAATTTTCCCGATATTATATCTACTATCTCTAAAAGATCTGAATATTTGGACTGCGTTATGGCCTGGTTACACGCTCAAATTTCCGTCAAACTCCGATCAAAATGATGACCAAGATGGCGGTCGAGAGTTATCTAGATTGATTAGTAAAATTAATTAAAACAGCGTGTTGATTGAATTAAGCATGAAATAAGCACGGTTGTGTGGAAATCAGATGAAGGATGAGCCCCACAGTTCCATCATCTACCATCAAATTTTTGCAGGCCGCAGAAATTTGATGGTAGATGGTGCGCACCAATCACCATTTGATCGGAAATTGATGGAAATTTGAACGTGTAACTAGTACATTAAGCAGAAAGGAACCAAGCCACATCAGCTATTGCCAAATTTAATTTGGCAATTTTACTCTTATATATCAAAACGATTGTGCGTATTTTTGTACAAATTTTAGTAAATTTTCTGCATAATTCAAGGCAAATTCTTCAAAATTCTCTTAGGAATCTGCACAACCTTCTTTTGTAAAAAATCAAATTGCTCAGTCAAATTCGGTAATAGCTTTTGTTGCTTCGTTCCTTTCTGCTTAACGCGGTCCATTTATCTTAGAACGTTTCAGATACTTCAGATCCAAGCGCGAATAAAATTCTCTGAAAAAAGTCGGAGACGTACATAAAAAATTCCCCCGAAATTCGTATTTTATTTGAGGTACTTTGGCAATGTCTGGAGGCTTATGCGACGTTTCTCTGGCAGTATTACCTGCAGACTACAGGTGCTTGAATTCTCTGCAGCAGTGTTACCAGTGCTTCGCAATTGCAATTTGCCGCTCCAGTGAGAAAAGACGTTGATCGCTGTTTGATGACAGGGAGAACAAAATTCATCTGAAAATTAAATTGCGTCATATTGCCACAAGAACAAATAATATACTCCGTAGGCGAACCAAGACACCTCGAACAAGGGCGGGGAGCAGAAGGTGAGCCCGGGGGACTTCCCTAAATTGTTTTCAAAATTTTAAAACACCTAATACGCAAATTGGGTCAATTTCGTCATGAATAATTACCGTAAGTAAGCGTCCTTTTCCTCCTCTTTCCTCCGTTCCGTGCTTCTTACATTCTTCCCTTTTTCATTCAATTTTTTCGTGTCAACGAAGGTAGGGGCGCACAGTTGATCGAGTTAATAGGAGAGGTCGGACAAAATTTGGAAACTCTTAACGCTTATAACTCTGTTCATACGAAACTTCGAGGTTCTGAAAGTGGTTGCATTGGTTTTCTCGTGAAGTTTTCTTCTTGAAGCACTCCTAAAAATTTAAATTGTGACGAAATAAACATCAACATTTGCAGTTTTAATCAAAAATATTATGCCCAATCTCTCTGATTGACTCGACCCACTGTGGGGCGTGCGCCCTTTACGCCCGCCTATGTTGTAATCGGTGGTTAAATGCGTCAAATTTTAATCATCCGAGCTATTTCAGCCTCTTGGATGTTTATGCTGAACACAAGGTTTCTTCATTGAGAAAAAACTCCGGCCGTAGAAGCCGTGATTACGAGCTATATAGACATACCGTCCGCGTTCCGGGCTCAGAGGCCGAAAGTTCCGGGCGTAGCACCCGGAGCAATCTAAGCTACAGCTCCAGCACCCGGAACTTCCAGCCTCTGAGCCTGGAACGGGGACGGTATATCTATATAGCCCGTAACTTGTTACTTTCACTGTTTCAATGAAATTTTCCGAAAAATTAAGAATTCGCACGCTTTGTTATTGTTTCATCTGAAAGTGTCTAAAGAGCTGATTTCGCAGTATTTTTCATAATTTTTTTCGGCTATGGGAAATAGTATAAAAATAGCTTTTAAAGTGGGAAAATGCACCGCCTTGTGACGTCATCTGGCGGTGTTCCCCATTTAAACGCATGTATTTTAAGATTAGATCATTTTGTCATATCTCCTGCAATAATTTTTCAATTTATAAACCAAGGGTATCCTCGTGTTCAGCTCACTTGGTAGCGTCCATTCAATCAGGGAATTCATCAGAGGCGGATCCAGCAATTGAGCAACACCGAATTCCCTCCATTTAATTTTCCCTATGTTAAACAATCGATTCTTGTCGGAGCACTTTACCCCTTCATGAATCGATACATTTCCATTGGTTTAAATGGAGAAAAGCAATTTTGCCAATTTGCTGGATCTGCCAATGGAATTCATCAAAATTCAGACACCTGCAAATTCTCCATTCTCTAAAAATTTAATGTTCGCGCTCATTTTTTCTTGGGTAAGACAGGAAATCCCGGGAATCTTTAGGTGTATGGATTGGAACAAATCGAGAACGGCGTAACAAGGACGGCGTCGTTTATCTCGAGTGTCGACTCCGGCCACGACTTTTTCATCCTGGGATGCTCAAGTGGCCGCCTGGGACACCAAGAGCAAGAGCAGCGGCCGCCCCGGGCGACACGCAACTTGCTTCCACGCCCGCCACCTCAGCCACCGCGGCTTAATCAATCATGTTCTACACGAAAACATCGCCCCAACACCATCACCGCTCAAAAAACCCGCCAAGACGTCCTCGCGCTATACGTTCCCATCTTGACTTTTACCCATCGGGGATCCAACACCAGGGATGTCCCGAAAGCACACTTGGAAAAATTCAACCCAGCGTTGGGACAATGCTGCCGTGCTAAGGAAAAACGCCTTGTGAACACTCTAGAGTTGCCAAATTTCCTCCGATAAAATATGTATTTTCAAGAGGATGTATGAATATTTTTCCTTGGAATCTTCAGGAGCTTTAGGTGAAATTGCGAACAAAATAATCTGAAAAATCGGAAGGAAAATATTCACGAGCTACCGGGAAATTCGTGTTTTATCGAAGGAGGTTTGGCAACGCCTGAAGGTTCATACGACGTTCTTCCTCAGTGGGGTAGAATGGGCCAGTTGCAAACTTCAGCTAGAACATGACAAAGAGTTGTATCTCTAGGAAAATGGCTCAAAAATCAGGATCAAAGCTTCGGGAAAGTCTGACTTAAACTCCTTATCTCACAATCTGCGTAAGAAATAGAAAATATAGACTAGGAGTTCCTTCAAATGTGTGCATATGCAACACGGATATCCATTGAGCATGAATAGTTGTATCCAGGCTTTGATATGTGAATCTCCTTCAACTTCAAGCGTATGCAACACGGACATCCACTAAGCACGAATAGTCGTATCCTTGTGTTAACATCAACGCACGCGGAAGACGGTACCTTCTAATTTCCAATAAAAATGGGTGTCTACTAAGTACCACGTTGTGCTCATTGAACACGGTGCTGGGTTTTCATCCACAACTGTAGTGGTTCAAACTTAAACTTTTCGTATAATGGATAGGAATTATCTAATGGGCCTGTTGCAAACGTCAGCTGGAGCAAAAAGATGAGTTATGTCTCTTAGAAAATAGCTCAAACCGATGAATGCATTAGAAAAGTTTGACATACACTCCTTTCTTCACAATCTACGTAGGAAATATGCGCTTTTAAGCTCCCAGCCTCCAAAAAGATACTCCGGCTCAGGCGAACATTTTGTAAGAGGAATCGATACATCCGACCCTTGGACACTAGGATGCTCCACAATATTCAACATGGCTGACGCTTCCGCTCGCAAATCGCAAGGGAGCACCATGCTCTTTTTCATCGTAAGGAAAATTTAAATTCAGACATGCTGGTTGATAAAATCTGATCTCGTCACGTCTGTTTTGGCGGGTTGACGTCGGCCATTTTGAATATTGCGTAGCATTCTAGTGCGCATGGGTTGGATGTAATGACTCCTCTTATGAAATATTCATCTGTGCCGTAGTATCTTTTCTGAAGCGGGAGACTTAAAAGAACGCATATTTCCTTCGCAGATTATGCAGTTCGGAGTGTATTTCAAACTTTCCCGATGCAGTCATCGTGATTTTTAGGTATATTTTCTAAGAGAAATAACTCATCTTTATGCTCCAGCTGACGTTTCCAAGAGGCCCATCAGACACTCCCGATCTATGATACGAAAAGTTTAGATTTTAATCACTAAAGTTGTGGATGAAGGGAACCCAGCGTCGTGTTGAATGAACACGACGGGGTACTTAGTAGACACCCGTTTTTTCATTGGAAATTAAAAGGCATCGTCTTCGGCGTGCGTTAATGTTAACACAAGGATACGACCATTCCTGCTCAGTAGATGTCCATGTTGCATATGCAAGAAATTGAAGGCGACTCACATATTAAAGCCTGGATACAACTATTCTTGCTCAATGAATATCTGTGTTGCATATGCAAAAAGTTGAAGGCACTTCAGGTTTTCCTTGTCCTATTTAGATGCGTCTACAAATCCATGATGTTCCACAAGTTCCGGAATTCAGATGAGCAGATTAATTATTGAGAGAAAGGAGAGGACAGCAGAGAGCCTTACTTAGCACACCTTCTACAGAGCTTTTAGCACTTAGGAAGATGTTAAACAGGACTTCCACTTGGGGGTGTGGTCTTAGAGGTGGTTTACGTTCGCAAATTGACACCAACAATTTCAATTTCAAAAGTGTGACACCCACACCCAAAAAGCTCTTTCAATTTCCGTTGAACTCGATAGCGGCGAATCAGATATTCCGCTATGCAGATTTATAAGTTGCCAATAAAATCAAGATTTCCCCTTGGTTGTCAAATGGTGAAGAACAAGTATCTACCCCCGGAGGGTAAAATATGCGACTCATTGGCGCATTTGACAAAGAAATACTCACTTGACGGTGTTTGAAAAGGGATCTAATTTACATTCCATTGCGTTCCGCACTGCCGGAACGAATGAATCGTCTGGAAATGTGTATCATAAAAGCAAATCAAGAATGAAATTTGCGAAGAGATTTGGCAAGCAGGCTCCGATAGATCCGAGGAATCAAGACTCAAGATTCTTCTCTTTATTTATTCCGTTTTATTAAATCCTGGGGTTGAATGAGACTCGTTCCCCGCCACGCCGACATTTTTGACTTCCAAGTGCGTAATCATTTCTTCGGGCGAATTTCAACCCCTCTCCGATATTTTCCACCTCTGGGGCTCTCACGATAAGCTCTGCGATGATATTTGATACATTTTTTTTTTCAAATGTCACTCGGAGAAAGAACATGCGCAACTTTTACAAAACCTACAGTAGTTTTTAAGCCCCATTTACTTTGCTACAATTATTTTCATGTGGTAACAATTAGGTCATTACTAAAAAACTCATGAAAACTGGTAACCGAGGCTGGAATACCACGAACGCAAAGCCTGGGGCGTTTCGGGGTGGTTTCATCCCCTCCTTGACCATAAAAAAATATAAAAAATTATTTTAAAAGAAATTCCTAGACCCCCATTTGTGATAACCGTGATCGTAACCGTGACCAACGAGATGAATAAAAGAAAGTTCATCACCACCATTGTTAAAATAAATAAATAGATAGATAGATAAATAAATAAATAAATAAATAAATAAATAAATAAATAAATAAAAAAATAAACAAAAAAACGTCACGTTTCCCTGGAGCAAGCTCTGAGGAGTTGATTTTCATAATTTCAATGGATCATATTCGATACATCAAACAAATCGATATCAATTGATTCAACATTTAAAAATAGCCTCAAAAATAAATTAAGTAATGTGAGAAAACAGGTTATTTGTGATAGATTTTTCAGGTTTGTGGAATTGTGGGTACGAAAAGACAATGAAAAGTGAAATCGTTGGGAATTTTCTTATTTTTAGCTTTTCCAAATTAAATNGAAAATCAACCAAAAATCGGAGACTGGGCGAAACGCTCAAGGTCGCAGAGGTATAGGGAATCCCATAGCGAAAGCAACGGAACGATTCTAATATCATGGGGAACTCCGTTCCCATGACAATAAAAAAATAAACAAAAAAATGTCACGTTTCCCTGGAGCAAGCTCTGAGGAGTTGATTTTCATAATTTCAATGGATCATATTCGATACATCAAACAAATCGATATCAATTGATTCAACATTTAAAAATAGCCTCAAAAATAAATTAAGTAATGTGAGAAAACAGGTTATTTGTGATAGATTTTTCAGGTTTGTGGAATTGTGGGTACAAAAAGACAATGAAAAGTGAACTCGTTAGGAATTTTCTTATTTTTAGCTTTTCCAAATTAAATCCTAACATTTTTATTGATGTTATGTTCTATTGTTTTGAACCAAACTATACATCAAACCACTATCGAATACGATCTATACATCGATTTTCACATGCAATGGATTGTATTTGAAAGTGGTCCGATGTATCTTTTGGTTGAAAACAATAGAACAGAACCTCAAACAAAAATTTTAGGATTTAAGTTGGAGAAGCTGAAAATGAGAAAATTCCTATCAATTTCACTTTTCAGTGCCATTTGGTATTCAAAAGAATAAAAATTCTATCACAAAAGACTCGTTCCCTCAGATTTCTAAATTGACTTTTGAGGCTATTTTTACGTGCTGAACCAATCAATATCGATACAATCTCACCTATTTGATGTATCGAATACATCCATCATGTGTTGAATACGATCCATCGCGACCGGAATAACGGTGAAGAAACGCATTAAATTAAGCATTTTTTTTCGGCCCACCCATTACTTTATTTTTCTTCTTTTGCGCTGAAAAACAAATAAGAGGAATCCGAATGGTTATATTCCATCTTTGAGCGTTTCCGCACATAATTTCATTTCAAAAATTAATGCAGAGCAAGGAAACGCGCGAAGCAAGGGAGGCACAGGGAAAAACGGACACGGGGGGTCGTTTCACGTGTCATCCGATAAAACTCAATCGCTCGTGACGGGAAAATATGACCATAACGTAACTCCGCTGACGTAAGCGTGTATCTCGTTTTCTATGTGAGCCCTAGAAACCATGCAGTCAGATGAACAACAGGGCTCACGAGAGAATGCAGATACGTCCGTTCGTCAGATTAGTGAGGCGTAACGGTGCCGGGGGCAACAAAAATTAAAGGATTCGCATCCGTCATCCCTAGAGTTTGTTCCGAGGAACAGCTCGTGCTTTTGTGCGCTTAGACCCGGAAATGCGTATTAAAATTGAAATGTGACCCTCATCAATTTTTTTAAAGTATTCCCAGCAGCTTTCTTTGACCCATCAATAGGGTTAACGCCTATAGTTCGATTGCCTTTTGCAAAAAGGAACCAAGAGAACTCCAATGTCGGTACTTTGCTTTACCTTGTGAGTATAAATTGATCATCTTAATAAGTTTCATATTTATTCCTAATACTCGTAAATTATAAATTTAAATTGGAAATTACCTTTGTTAATTTAATTTTTGCATGATTTCAGCAATGTTATTCCAAAAAATTTAAGTTGCACAATCCCAGCAACATTGGAATGCTCCTAGTTCCTTTTTACAAAATGTAATCCAGTCATCAAGCGGGCACTAACACACGCAAAGAAATGGCTTGATTTTTTGCACTGGTGTTAAAGTTGCTTTATCCTCGTGCAAATCGACCAATGACGATTCTCGAAAGTTGGCGACACTGTTTTTCATCCATTTAAATGTATTTAAAACTATCGATTCTTGGTGAGGCAGCTTACTTCACCGAAAATCGATGTTTTTAATGGATTTAAATGGAGGAAAGCAGTGTTGCCAACCTTAAAAACTATCGAATATCGATATTTCCCCATTTGAAGCTTTGGCAAAGAATCGATTATTAAGGTGTTCGTTGCGAACTCCCTGTTTATCGATCCTTTTCCACAGGTTCAAATGGAAGATCAATCGATACATCTCAAAGCACACGCACACTCCACTGATGAAGAAATCTCCTTAGCAATGCACGTGTAAAGAACGCGACCAAAATTTTAAAAAAACCGGACAAGAGAGATTGATTATGAAAACGATTGAATGAATACATTCGTAAATGCTCTGATTTAAATTTCCTGCAGATCAAACCAAATTTTACGGCACATTGTATTTATTTCCTACTGGTTTTTGTGATTTATATGGTGGCATTCTGCAGTACGGCAAAGCTGCTCGGACCGTCGCGTCGACTAAGCGGCATTTTTCAATCCACAAAATAAGGAAAAACGCCGCAATAAAGGCCCGTTTTTAGTGGGGGAGAATCCCTGGAGACAACGTCAAAAGAAAACATGTGTCGCTTCTCTGTGAGTTTACGCCTCTAGAAAATTGTTTAACTTTTCAAACTCTCCGGCTGAGACCCGTGCTCAGAACTCTGAAAAATTGCTTGACAGCCAAAAGTTGCCATTTATCGGAGGATTGTTCACTTCGAGATGGAACCTCAGCTCTGAATCATTAATCTTGATGGATTTGAGTTTGAAAAAGGTTTCGATAATTTGAGACACAACTTTATGGACGCATCTTTCGGCCAAGTTTCTTTTCCATGACATCAATGTGTATATGTATTATTGTAATTGATCTGTTGCACGCACGGAATACAGCCAAGCGCACTGAAAAAAAGATTGGTAGAATTTACCATTTCTTCACGCTGTATTTCACATAGCGTAAAGGAATGGTAAATTCTACCAATCTTCAAGTCGATTCTGCCAGAAGAATGGTTACCTGTACCAGTATATGGTAACGTTTACCTTCCTTCTGGCGGATTTGACTCTAAATTAACGCTGTGTGAAATACAGCGTGAAGGAATGGTAAATTCTACCTATCTTTTTTTCTTTTCAGTGTAAATACACATTCTCTCGGTAAAATCGCACGAAACCTTGCGTTCAGTGATAATTCGTTGGACTTAGGACTATCTATACTTTAAGTTCCGAGACCTCCTTTGGCGTATATCTGGTAACGCTTAGTTCCAGCGTTCTACCGAACCGATTTTCATGGTTTTTGCCGCTATCGACAGGTAATGGTCTAGAAATGAGCCCGTTTTATTCAAATTTTGAAAATATGACTTTTGTTTTTTTTATTACGTGGTAAAGTTGCGAATTCTCCCATTTAAACAATATAATTTTTTATTTTTTGCCATAGCTTGTTTGAGCGTTCTACTGGGCCGATTTCCATAATTTTTGCTGTTATCGGCAGGTGATAGTCCCTAGATGAGCCCGCTATGATCAGAATTTGAAAATAGGACCTAGGTTTTTTATATGTATTAGAGGAGACCAGAAAGCTTAGAAAGAGGGACAAAATGTTAAATTGCCGCCAATGAAAAATGATGGGAATTTCAAATATGGCGGAAATTTGAAGTAAGCGGGAAATGTTGCATCTTGGTCTGTTAGTAGGGTAAGTGAATCGGAGGTATGCTTCTTTGCTACAGGCTATCCGAAAGTCTGACGAAACGCTCCGTTCCGTTTTGTGGAAGTCTTGGCGTGAAGTTTGAAATAAATGCCGATTTTTCCATTTGAATTCTATTGGTCCAATTGCTCCCGGCCAGAGGAAGATTGGATAAATGAGAGTTGGGCATGAAAACTTTTTCATTTTTTTGGGTCGTCTTTTGTCGACGCGGGCCACAGAAAACGCGAGGCGCCCTCTGGGGGTTGGGCAGCGTAGCGGCCAGAGGGCACAGCCCCCTCGAACCATTATACGTAGAACTGAAGTTTATCAGTGAGTGTTCGAAGTATTGTGCGCTAACTCTCTAAAGTTCTGTATTAATTAAAACGCTTATATTTATATTCACATTTTGGGATTTTCTCATCAAAAAGGGAGTCAATTGGTAAATGATGCTACATTTTATCAAATAAAAGTCTAAAAAATGTATCAAATAATACTCAGTCTATCAATAATATTCAACTAGAAAGTGTTATCATATCGGCTGAAAGCTTTTACCTGATGAAATAACTGAAAAATAAATACAAGCAATGATAAAATTATAATATTGAACCTTATCCCATCTCTATCGTAAACCACGCTTTTTAAAAAAGTACGCCGCTTGATATCCGTTTGGCAATTTTGTCCATATTTTAGATGAAAAATCATAGTTTTTCACATAAAATTTCAAATAATTTACGAAGCCTGTAAAAGTTTCGAGAAATAAAAATTACTTGCTCCCGTTACGTGCAGTCAACATGATAAGAAGTTCGGCACGTTGCCAATAAAACTGTGTTTTTTCCAGTTTTACGGCGAGCTTTCTGGACCATCTCTTTTTATGAACACTTCTATACGAGTTAGGACGAAACAAGCGCGGCAAAAATACGAGTAGCATCCTGAATCCCCGAAAATGCCCCAGACCAATGTATGTTAGCGGGGAGGAGGAAGCAGTTGAAGCTTGTGGGGAGAGTTTCAGCTATGACGGTACTTCGATCCACGTTGCACCGGTACGAACAAGGCGCACGCTGTGGCTGCGGGAAGTGAAACTTTAACGGCGGGGATATTTTAGGCCGCTCGCTTTTAGGCGTTTGGATATATCGCTTGAAAATCCTGCCCTGACGTGCGATAATACATGAGACGGCTGCAGACGCGGGGCCTATAAAAATGTCGGTGAATAGTTTACGCGGCTTCATTTCGGACCTAATGTAGCCATCCACTCAGCTTTCCAACTTCGGGCGCTGAGGCAACCCCTCACGTTGCCGAGCGAACCGAATGGACGTATTTCTGCCAAACGGAACTATGTGCATCATGACGTGAGCCTTGTTATACACATATTCTTATGGGTCTCAGGGCTCATGTCTCAATGCACATAGTTCCGTTTGATAGAAATACGTCCAAAGAAAGCATACTTGTTGTAAGTTCCTATTGAATATACGCTTTTTCTCTAGGCAGGGTGAGAGATATATCCGGCTTATATCGCATGGGCGCACGAAGGGGGGGGGGCTGTTCCCCTAGAATTGAAGATAGTATTAGCTGCACCCCCACCCCCCCTTAGAAATTGTGGATTATGGGTAAAAATTTTCGTCGAGAATGATTATCTCTTTTAATGTGGAGTCTTAAATGAAAACACCGTGTTCATTTAATTAGTACGTATCGCCTACAATTTTTCATCATGGAAGCTTCAAAATGCGTCCAGATAGAATTCAAATTTCAACAATTTTTCGGGTCTATTGAATGTAACAATTTTAAAGTATTCTTTGCTGAAAGATTATATATAAAAAGAAAAACGTTGGATAGAAATTACTTGCACTCGGAAAATTTTGACAAAATTTAAGTCCCGTAAAAGCGCATTCAATGAACGCACTTCAAGGTGAGAGTTAATAACACGTCAAAGGCATAGAAAAGAAAGAAGCGTACCCATAAAACGAGATCGGAGAAGCTTCAAAGGGCGTTCCCACAACAATTATTACCCTTAACTTCATTTTTGCAAGGATCAAAACAAAAATCGGAGAGCATTTTGCGATCAACGCGAAACTTTCTGGATAAAAAACCCCGTGCAGTTGGATAATCAAACGCGTTGGAAGTTAGATGAAAACTCGTGAATTTTTCCATCATTTACGAGATGAAACTTGTTGTTGATACGACTTGATGAGAAAAACTCCCTCTTCGGAAACGGGAAAGCGTTAGTTGTGTCAGTTTTAATGGCTGCGGAAAACTCAATCGCATCGGTGAAAACTCAAAGAGTGCAGGGTTATTAAAAAGGAAAGCGCAGCATCTCGCAAGAGTAGCTCGTTGAGAAAATAATGCCGACACGAACACCGTAACACATCTTTATCACTTCCTGATAACAGGTTTGGGTGAAGAAAATGTCAGGCGACATTTTCGGTGCCTGAAACTTTGCTCGTAACTTTTTGCTCGGATTTCCAAGAAGCGTTTTTTCACGGTGGCGCTAATATACCCTATTGGCATTTCCAAGCGAATAACTTACTGGGAAAGACACATCTCTCAGACACTCACAACCGGACATTAATATCACAAGCTCAATGCTTTTATATGCATCCCCCTAAACTGTGTATCCCTCATTAAGGTTGTTAAAAAAGCTCCCCCAATTGGAGCTTCGACCCCACTATTTTTGGAGAAAATATATTTTTTCCGCTGAATTTTGACATGATATGAACCAAAGTTATGCAAAATAGCTATTATCGAATAATTTTTAGGGGTGAACCCACCCATGACCATAAACATATGTGTGTTTAAATATGATCCTAAAGAAGAACCCCAGGCTCCAGGGGGTCTTGGCTCTTCCGGCGTAAAAAACGATTTAACCTCCCTCTTCCTTGGATCCTTAAAATCTCCCTCCAATCTGAGATCTCTATATTTCTAAGACTATGAATGAAGATTGTCCAATAATCACGGGTGGAGGGGATATCAATTTGACATACATATTGGTCAATATGGGACCGTCACCAAAATTCAGACAAAACAATCAATCCTCTGAAAATTTGGGGAGAGTGTTCGGAGCTTTGACTGGAAGAACTTTTAGGAAACAAACTTTATAGTCTTCTTTTGACCCATAGGACTTGCTCTAGCAGCCTGGCCGGGCAGTTCAACCCTGAGACACCCTGTATTGAAAACACTAGCTACGGATCTATTCAGAGGGCCCATGATTATTTTCCACCACTGGACAGGAACGAATGGACCACTAGACAAGGTACGAATTTCAGCATTCTGATACATGTTTCTAGACCAAAATTTCACGTAAAACACGATGCGCACAACGAAAATTACCGAAATCAACTCCTTACGAAGATATTTAATGATTCTTGATGCGTAAATTCAAATCACCCGCTCATGAAAACTCAATGCTCTACGTGATTCACATCGCGCGCTAAACGTTATCATGCGACAGTATCTGCGATTTAAAAATCTGACAACCTTAATTTTGACGCTTTGGCTCAGCTATAGCAAATTGCTAATAGTTTGAGTAACACATTGTGGGAAATGAACATTGCTCGATTGAGGAGCTTGCTGAAACCGTTGTAGTGCGCAATTTGACTCACGTAGAGCTTTGAGTTTCTTGTGCGCGGGCAGTTCAAATTCCTCGTAATCAATGTGAAATAAAAACGTTGGTATTTTCGTTAGGAGTTAGTTTCAGTGATTTTCGTTGCGCTAATCGTGTTTTACGTGAAATTCTGGTTAAGAAACATGTATCAGATTGCTTAAATTCGTACCTTGTCTAGTGGTCCATTGCCACTATGCTGCCGTGCTGAGGAAAAACGCCGTATGGACATTTGAGAGCTGCCAAATTTCTCTAAATAAAACATATATTTTTAAAGAAAGTTATGAATATTTTCCTTTGAAATGTTCAGACATTTTAGATTAAACTGCGAACAAAATTGTCTAAAAAATTGAAATGATAATAATCACAACTTTCCCAATGAATTCGCATTTTATCGAAGGGAATTTGGCAACGCCTGAAGGTTCAAACGGCGTTTTTCCTTAGCACGGCAGTATGCCCCCGATTAAGTTTCCGGATGGGTTCCCATGCTTCGATCAAAAACGAGAACGCGACTCACGTGCTAAGTTTGAGCAAGTTACGCAGATTGATTGACCTCCCCCTCAGCGAAACCGAGCCTTGATAAGTCCTCGGTATGTTTGATGAACTTGAGCGACATTTTTGTGGTGAGAAAACAAGCTCTCTTAATTTAAGTAGAGTTGAGTGAGGATTACTTCATCGTCCTCGTCGAATAACTTTCCAGGGGGTTGGCTCAAAACTCTAGACTCCTTTACTTTGAGTATAGCTTGTGGATCTCAAATGCTGGAGGCGTTAAAATAGTTGAAATAGTTACATTATGGGACCGTCTTTGTTTTAAAAAAAAAAAAAAAAAAACCTTGGGGCTGAAAATCTCGTAAGGTGGGTCTGCTGCAAACGTTTACTTTAGAATAAAAAACAAGAAGTAGTTCTTAATAATGGACGTTTTCATGCTATACGGAACTATTTTGCCCTCATACTCTAGGCACATAGATAGTTCCTTTTAGCATAAATATAACTAAATCTCAACTAAATCTCAATAAATCTCAATCTCGTATTGGGTCCCAACTTGGGACCCAATACGCGCTCATTGAGGTTTAGTTATATTTATGCTAAAAGGAACTATCTATGTACATAGAATATAAGTGCAAAATAGTTCCGCATAGCATGAAACTGCCAGATTCCTCTGTAGGGTAGGCGGGGTAGCTGTTGCAGGCAGCAAATTTTAGGGGTGGCGAATTCCAAGTTCGAAAGAGAGGGAAAGGAATCAAAAATAGAGACCACAAAACTAGGACTAACAGCGGCATGAAATTCCAGAGCATAAGAATACATGACTTAATAGACAAAAGGACGCCGAAAATCGCGGCTGTTGTGTAGCATAAGCCTCGGTTCCAATTGATTAGTACTAGCAGGTACAGGATACTTGGAATTCAAATATTCACAATACAACAAAACAAAATTTGTTGAGCGAATATATGTGGAAAAAGTGTGTATATTAAGGTTTCAATGTCTGAACTCTTTTGGTTGAAAAAAGGCTAATTTTGCTTCGGTGGGCAGTTACAATTTCAAAAATTCCCGGGGGAGGTCCGGAACGGCGGCTATTTTTCCGTTGCCCCCAACGGAAATTACGTAAATTCGGGCTGAACTTCACAATCTGCGTAGGCAAATTACACATTTGGAAGTAGTAAATATATCGACGGTGAAAGTACCAAACCACGTATCTCGGTTTGCGACGTCGCAGACTTCCTGTCATACTTTATTTTTTAAATGAAAAACTACTTAACGTCCAGTCTTGAACATTTCTGTGATTTTTCCTCTTCATGCGGAGAAAATTCTGTGAAAATTTCAAGGAATGATATTGATTTGGTCTTTATCAAAAAAATAAAATGTGAAAAATAAAACGAGATACGTGGTTTGGTAGTTTCACCGTCGATATATATTACACCGAGAGCCCTGTCCTACCTGCATTCTTATGGATCTCATGGCTCATGTCAGAATGAATATAGTCCCTTTTGATTCAAATACGTCCAATTTGTTGAGCTTAGCGCTTTAAAGAGCATACTACGGCAGGGCCGGATTTACCTACTTGCCGCCCATGGGCCGCCTGTATTTTGCCGCCCCCTTGTTCTCAGTCGTTTTGAAACATCAATAAAAACCACCAAGTGAACGTGCAGCGGGGAGGAGTGTGTAAGACGCGTTTACTCGTGTTAGACACATTTTTTGCAAGCCCTGTCAACATTAATAGCAATAGTTCACGGAGCTTTGCGCGAAAGTTAAGCTCCGTAAACCTATCACTATGTGGACAAGGCCTTCCATTTGTCAGAAATGAACGAAAAAAGTATGAAAGAACCACGCGACTGCACTGGGTTTGGCGCAATGCGTGAAGCATTCCTACAGTCTTGTAGGCGCTATGCGTTTCATACCGACTGCTGCTAAACGCACTGTGTTTGACGCAATGCGTGAAGTATCCATGCAGTCTTGTAGGCGCTATGCGTTTTACGCCGACCGTTGCTGACCACACCGTGTTTGACGCAATGCGTGAAGTATTCATGCAGTCTTGTAGGCGCTAATAT
The DNA here is from genome assembly GCF_001854935.1 of Bemisia tabaci. Classification (NCBI taxonomy): domain Eukaryota; kingdom Metazoa; phylum Arthropoda; class Insecta; order Hemiptera; family Aleyrodidae; genus Bemisia; species Bemisia tabaci. The sequence goes on along the minus strand of NW_017547211.1, from coordinate 4,229,833 downwards.
GTGTTACATGCCGACCGCCGCGCCGCGTCGAGGGCTTCTCCTTTTCATCTCAAGTCCTCGTCATCATTGCTCTCCGCGCTGCGATGTTCCAGGCCAAATTGCGTGTTTGGTTCCTCTTTTTACTCGACCAATTAAAGGTGTTGTTTCTTATATTGACAAAAACGACAAAATTAGAAATTACTTTACTCTCAGGAAGTGAAGATTTTGTCGCCTTTTCTCGTTTGTAATTTTTTTTTCTGAATCCGATATTTTCTTATACCTACATTTAAAAAAATTGCAAAATTTTCCGCCATGGGCCGCGGCCCATGTGACCACCCCCCCCCATCCGGCCCTGTACTACGGCAAAGACATAGGTTGATACACATGAGCCACTCCAGTTTCACAACTCCACACGAAACCCTAAATGGCTGTCGGAACGTGTCGCAGTTTTCAGTCGAAAACAAACAACCAACGTAACAAACGCCTTTTATTCTACACCTTCACTTTCACGGATTCAAGTGGAGGAAATACGGTGGTACCAACGTTCGAAAATCGCCGATGGGGCGATGTTTTCGAAGGCGTTCGAAGGCGTAATGAGCGAGGCGATCTCTGTTATTGTCCCCGCGATGAGCGTGGAAGTGACGACGGCGGCGCACAGTAGGACCACCCCTTGGTGAAATTCTATCATTTTCTGGCTACATTTTCTTCTACTAGAACTACTAGTTTTTGTTGTGCAACATTTTAATAATTTTCAAGGAGTGTATCTGTCGCAGGCAAATAGTAAAATCAGGCATTTTGTCAAATGCATATGCAAAGAGTCAAATATTCTACCTAAGATTGAAATTCTGATTACTTTCCTAATTTTAGACAAAATAATTAACTGACCCCGCAAGAAAAAATTCTCATTAAAAATTTGCAACACAAAATAGTATTTTGAACGATTTTTAGCTCCCTAGTAGACACGTATATCTTAAAATTTTCAGCATGTCAGAGAATACAGTATTTTTAGAAGTTCAACATTTAAAAATATGAGAAGCAATTTAAGAGGAAGAGACAAAAAGAGTTTGTAGGTTTGATGAGATATTTTTCCACAAATATTGAAAACTCGCGAGCTCTCCGCCAAAAATTCACAAAATTTTGTAGACAATCAAAATTTAGCTATCTGCCTAGGCATTTGACAAAATGCCTGATTTCACCATTTGCCCGCGACATATCTGTAAAGAAAATTCACGTGAGAACCGATGGAACCAAGTTTGAACTTCTGTATTCTGGATTAACAAAGATAAGAGCGTTTAAAGATTCCACATAATATCCGACTTCTCCTACGGACTCGCTCCACTGTGCGGCGCGGCTCTCGCTTGCAAAATCTCAAGTGAAGCGTATTAAGATAAATATTTAATTTACGACGGTGGCTTCAGAAGTCAGGGTTAATATTTCGATGATGACAAACGGGCGGGCTGTTGTTTTAAGTTGCGACCGCTGAACGATGACGATGCTTTCCTAGCCACCGGTTTATTGGGACCTGCGGGTCGATCGTGGATTTGTTCGAATGAAGTTGATCGATATATCCCTATCTTAGCTTTATTTTCTATCGATTCAAAAATCGACTTTCTGACATCGCGACCCGCGAACGTGCTGTTTGTTTTGTCGAAGCCCGACACAGGATCATCTCTGCCCGGTGGTAGTTCCGATCCTCGAATTGCCGCACATGCCTCAATCGGAACGCA
>NW_017547211.1:4184624-4227789 GCF_001854935.1 Bemisia tabaci | reverse complement strand
TGCCATATGTCTTGCTAACACGAATATCACCATATTGAATGTGCAATTTTTTTAACTTACGCTCCAGTCAGGATCAATAGACCGAAAAACATAGTACTGACTTGATTCAATTTCAATCATTTCTTCTCCTCTTATTTTTCTGGATTAAATACGTATTTTTGGGGCTTCTGCCCTGATAACCTCTTGATCATTGAAAAATAGATTTCATATTATAGTGAGACAACCTTCAAAACATAAAACTGACATTCAATTTGGTATTCTAATCATATTTTGGCTTTTCTTCTAATTTTTTGGTTTCAAGGGCCTGCCGCCATCTTGGATTTAAGAATTTTGTAAAACTAAGGTCAAATTTGAATTCAGCGACCCAAAAAACATAGGTACACCAAATTTCATGATATTCTGATCATTTCCTGATTTATGGCCACAATTCGGCGCCCCCAGACCATAGTGTGCTGTAGGGAAGGTGGTTTGAATTGGCGTTACAAGTGAGTTATTGAGGTAGAAAGTGAGAGTTCGGAACTACGATACGCACACGGAGAGAGACAAAAGTTTGATTCATATCGGGCACCGAGCTTTTCCAGTTCAGGTAACCAAAGTTTTTGGTCACAGGAACCGAACTTTGGCTTAGCCAATCGGAATCCGGTTCTTATGTCCGGAAATTTCGGTAGCCTGACCTGAAAAACACAAGTGCTCATTACGAATAGAATTTTTGTACCTGCGACCGGAAGCAGTATTCCCAGTTTAGTATTCTCAGTTTGTAAGTCTGGAATTGGCTTAGCGCAAATTTCTCGAAATTTTGCGATGAAATATTCGCGCAAGGTTGCAATTTTTCATAAAAAAAAAATCATCTCTGAACGTCCCTTCGAGGGATAGAGAATGATAGGACGGATCATTATTTCCTTCTTTTCGTGTTTTCCTTCAGAGGGTTCAGACCTGCGCTACGCGCGCGTTGTTGGGAAGCAACAAAACAAAACAAAATCCGACTTTTAGCGTTACTAATTTTAAGATTCACACTGGGGGAAAGAAAAACACATTGGATCTAGAGTCCAGACTTTTGAAAACATTGAAAAGAAAAAATACTCTTGATTCAATCGGATTTTTGCTTGAATCAAAACGAAATCCGCTTAAATTAAGAGGCTTGGTTCTTGATTTAAGCTAGCAGATTCTGATTGAATCAAGATTAATTTTTCTTGTCGATGTTCTTGAGAGTCTGGACTCTAGACCCAAGCTACTTTTTTTCCAGTGTGGTAAACACGATTGTAAATGCAACGTAGAAAACCCTTGGGAACTGACGACCGCTGCCATTTATGTTGTGCTTAAGAAATCCAGAGCGCCTGCAATTTTCCGTGGATGCAACACAGAAATCCCGAGAGCACGAATAGTTGCATCCAGACCTTGCTATTATAAAAGCCGCAAATCCTTCAATTTTTCCGCCTCCGACATTAAATCTTTCACATCATTTTTTCAGTGCACCCCAAAGCATGGAGTCTCCGACGACATTCGAATCCAGGGTTCCTATTTACTTCGCAATCAAATGCAAAACCTGAGAATCCACCCTCCTCTTTTACTTTTTCACCTCTGCTCATATTTAAAGAAGATGTTTGTGGCCACAAAAGTAAAATTTTTGTAAGAGAGCCGAATGTTGCGATCATATTACAATAGCACGTGAATCATTGCTCGAGTTGATTCATCATTGACTTGGATCATTTAATTTACTCATCATTGGATTGAATCATCTCGCTTATTTCTTTATTGTTTGAGTTTCTCGGATGTTAAAAGTCCTCACCATAAAAAGTTAAAACCATCGTCAGGCTGTACAGACGTTACGAGCATCATTCACCTCTTCAGTTACACACTTACCACTCGAAAATTCAATTTTTCCAGGATTTTTTTAGGTGCATGCAAACTATACCTATGGTTTTAACTCTATTGAGTATTGGGCTTGAGTTGTGTGCAAGGACCCACCATCAAAAATATTTTCAGTAAAAGTCCGGATAGGAAAATATGAATGAAAAAAAAAACACTATGAAATGGTTCGAACTGTATGTAACAAGGTGGAGAAATGGTGCTGGGTCACACCATTTCGCGGGGAAACAAAGCCAAGAAATTTGTTTCCCCTCGAAATGGTGTAGACCCAGCACCATTTCTCCACCTTGGAAAATATGAATATAGTATAATTTTTTTTGAAAAAAATGCACTTCTACTTTCCTGCCTTAGACCTTCTTTAAAATTAGAATTTTCCCTCGGAGAAGTTAAAAACTTGTATTGCTATTTCAAGCTATTTTAGGTCAGATATACATTCCAGCTCAGAGATCAAAGCCAAGGTTTATGACCGATGACTGCGTTGGGTCATACTCCCTAATTGTATTCTTTCCAAAAAGAAGCATCCTTTATGGGAGAAGGAAACAGGAGGGAAGGCTCCACAAAGGCTACTTTTCAGTCAGATGAAATAGCAACAATAACATAAACATTTTAGTGCATTCATATTGAGTAAAGAAGGAACCGGTAAGCCCTTAGTAGTGCTCTTTAGTGTTTCCTGCTGATAAAAGGGGCGCCTCCGGCGCAACCGCAACCGCACGGCTCGCCCTACCCTGAATCTCGCTCTGGGTGCTGTTTCCTTAGACCAGAGGGAAAAGGATTCAAAGCATTCTTTTTTCATGGGAGTCGATGTAAACAATAAAATTGAAGGGTATGCTTCCGATATTAATGTTTACCATGAATTGCGATTCTTTGGTAAACGGAAGTAAGTCACTTGTCGAGCTAAAATCCACTCACGACTCACTTTTTTTTGAGGATGCAGGTCTCTTTCTAGTAAACTTAGTTTGAGATCTCACTTTGTTTGAAAAGCACGACGCTTTATATTGGAAATGTTCGCACTCTAGCGTAAAGCTATTTTTTTTTCTCGTAAGCTTTTACCCCTTTATATTACGACTCTTTCGGGAAAAGTTTTCCCTTTAAAGGTGCAAATAGGCTCATAATGCGTCCGAAATGTCTAATATTTTCAATTTGATCTTCAACGATAGAGCTAACGGGAGAATCTCTCATCTGAATTTGATTCAAAACCCAGCATGCTAAAAGAAAAGAAATGACGGTACCGAGGTTCTGTCATTTTTAAATGTGCCACTAAGGTGAATTTAATTAGAAAAGAAAAGAAAGCAAATCATAGCTTAAAAAATATGAAATAGGAGTTGCTTTAAGCTCAACTAACTGCATAATTTCTTATGTGAAAATTTAAAAGTCGAGAGAAAACATTTTGAATGTGAAAATTTGCCTAGTTGACAGTTCTGAATAGGGAACATACTGTATGCCTCGTAATCTGTAACTCTGCATGCCAAGTAGACCATTTTTAATTTAAAGGAAATTCTTTGAAAACGCCTTAACAGCTTTGAAAAAACTTCAGGTTACAAAGACTAAGGAGATACCTGCACGGAGAATCGAGATGAAATACCTACTTTATCAGATCACTTTGAAGTCTGATTTGCTGCATTGTAAAAACATTTTTCTTCCAAAATCTCATTGAATAATCAAAAGTTAAAACCACCCTCGATAATGGAGTCTTCATATTCCAACATGGTATCGATTCGTAATTCTCCGTAATATTTTGAAAACAATTATTTTCATCTTTAAAAAAAATAAATGTCAAAGTAAAGAAATTGCCTTCTGCTGTATTACCTTTTAAATCTAAAAAATACCACAGATATTGGCTTGAACCAATCGATTTGTACCTACGTCCAGTTTAAGAATCTAACAAACCTGTTTGTTCAACTCACACACATGATCGTTTATCTTCACGAGTTCACAAAAGCAATCCGACAACTTTTGGACATCCAAAAAGTCTTCATAAAATTGCATTTTAAACTTTCATACGATGCCACATAAATGTCACCGCGTCCACAGGGAGAGGAATCTGGGTCCATAAAAATTAAATATTTAGCTATTGGTACCAGAGCATAGCGAAGTTTTTTAAGAACATTTTGGAACCAGAAACGCCACGAATGTCAAACTTAACCAAAATTATGGGTTTTCAAAGTTTGCAGTTCAAAAGCTGTAGTTAAATGAGGAGCTTTTTTCAAATCTTAAGCAATTTGGAAAAAAATGAATTGCCGATTTAACAATTAAATTGTCAAAAAATGTGTCCGAAATGTTTCAAAAGTACATTTTACAGTAATGGAAAGCGAATTTAACCACGGGGGGTGATAAAATTAGCATTTTTCATTGTAAAATTACACTGGAGCATGTTGAACACTCTTTTCAACCATTAAATTATTAAATCAGCAATATCATTTTTTGAACTGGCCCTGAAATGAACTAAACCGCTAGCAAATTATTCTGTATAACTTTTAAGAGATTTTTCGGTCAAAATATTGAAATCGGATTTTGATTCCAACTGGATTAAAATCGTCTCTTTGAGAATTTTACAACCGCAGATCTAGGTCCCTTTCCTCGTGAACGTTCACAAATGAATGAAAAAAAAATCGTCGGCTATGAGTAAAAGTACACAGACAAATCTTACCATCAAATAACTGAAATTCCAATTTTAGGATCCTGGTTTCCTGTTTAACGCATCCATAGTAATTATAAACACCAACTTCACGCCACACAAAACTAACCGAGTAGTGGGTATTTTCGAAAAATCAAACAGAAAACTGAAACAAACGCGGAACCGTCCAAATGGCACTCGATCGCTGGCGACGCGATTACCTTATACTATGGCCGATTTTTTTTCAAATTTGCCGAAATTTTGAAAATTCGTGCACAACACTCACTGCGCGCGGGAACTATCCCGTGTGAAAATTTCGAAAAATTTCACGGAAATTTTCGCGTAAGAATTTCCGTGGGGCGCGGACGCGAGCGCACCGCAGGGACAACGCGTGGCGAGCGGGACGGTGTCGTTACAACTGAGCGTCATTTTAATTGCGGCGAGTAAAGTGCTGAGACTTTCGCCGGGCGCCCCACGCATGCGCCCCCAGGGGCTTACGGCTTACGACTCAAATTCAAGGGCAACCCCCCCCCCCTCCCTTCCAAGCCCTGTCCCTTCCTCCTCACACGCGCTCTTCGCGGGGATTCGGCACCATGATCTTCTATCCTCTTATTTCCCGCCAGGAGTCTAGAGCTGCCATGCTAAGGAAGAACGCCGTATGAACCTCCACGCGTTGCCAAATTTCTTTTCACTAAACGCGAATTCCCTGGTAAATTTATGAATATTTTCCTCTCACTTTTTCAGATAATTTAGTTAGAAATTTCACCTAAAGCCCCTGAAAATTTCAAGGAAAAAATATTTACATATTTTCTCAAAAAATAAACTTTTATTGACGGGAATTTGGCAACTCTCGAATGTTCATACGGCGTTTTAGCACGGCAGAGAACCTTAGAGAGCGTTCATAAATGGACGTATCTATGCTAAAAGGAACATGTCACATGCAATCCCTATGCACATGGTTCTTTTAGCATAAATACGTCCAAATTACGTAACGCTCCAGAAGAAAGGGGGTCCAAGAGAGCGTTACACGATTTTTTTTACGTGTTATAAGATAGGGACCTCCGTTACCGAGGCGTTACGAGAAGGGAGAGGGAGTCAAAACTATCAAAAAAAGCGAGATTTAATTTGGAACGCGTTTAGCAGAGGGAACCAAGCCACAATAGCTGTTGCAAAATTTAACTGGGCATTTTAATTTTTTAAAACAGCACTTTGGTGCGGATTCCTATAAAAATTGTAAGGTATTCGCTTTGCACTATGCAGGAAATTCACTGAAAGCGCAAAAATCTGCACAACTGTTTTCATGGAAAAAAGTGAATTGCCCAGTTAAATTTGGCAATAGCTGATGTGACTTGGTTCCTTTCTGCTAAACGCGGTCTAAAATATATATATTTTTATATTTTTGACTCCTCCTCCCTTTTTGTAACGCTTTGGTAGAAAAAACTAACGAAATTTTGCAAACTCATGCCTGAGGGGCAAGAGGCAAGGGGATGTTTAAAAACCCCAAAATTACCTTGTTACGAATTTGGAACGCTATGCCATAGAGGGTTAATCAAAAGTAACCCAAGAACACAAATATTTTCATCAGCGTATAAAAAAGTAAACTCCAATTTCTAGCCCTGTCTCTTGTCTATCCCATGAAAGTCTGATTCACACCCCCACGATAATTATCTGCCTACGTCGACGGGTGTGTATGCACTCATTTCAACGCACGTCAAAACGATCCGTGATGCCACTATTGACCTGGATCCGCAATCAAATCCGGAACAAGGGAACCCCATCAAAGCTGTGCACAATAGGTTATCAATACAATCTGAGTTGCGGCGCAATGTTTAGTGTTTACCCAGTCATCAGCAGTTCTGCCGTTATGGTGAAGAGAGCAGTATAAGTGCATTCTCGGATGAGCCTCGAGACACATTAAAACATGTGCTAACCATGGCTCATAGAGAAATGCACTTAATGCTCTTTTCGCTATCACGGCAGAGTTAGTGCCCTCCGCCGGGGGCGGAGAATGAGCGCGGTCGTTTGCAGCGCTTCAATTCAATTGCACCGCAAACGGATCAAAACACCCTTGTGGAGGATTTTTAATTAAAACTCCGGCAAACTCATTTGTTTATGTCGGCGCGCCGGTAGAAAAAGTGACGAATTTAGTCACTTGGGCACCGGCGCACACTACAGTCGAAAGGTGAGAAGCCTGAACAGATGATAGTTTTGGCTCTAGAGGGTTTCCGAAATGTAGCCCCTTGTGCTTGAGGGATCGTTTCTTTGAACCAAAATGAACCTCTTTTTCGATCAGACTTATTTAATAATCTGTGAAGCGAATTTTGCGTGATATAATAACAGTTAAAATAATGATAAAACAAACCGAAACACGCATTTTTTAACTTTTCAAGACCAAAAGTCTTATAAAAATATTTATGTCTGAAAGATTTTCTGTTTCCTGCAAGATGTCATATTTTAGTAGTGCATAATTAAATCCAAAAAATACACCTAGTTAGCGATGTCATAAAAAATGTCATCTTATTTTTATCATCCCAAAATACCATGTCAATTTCATGCCTCAAACCCGGCCTACTAACGATTGCCGTAGCTGTTAAATAAATAAACCGTCTCCAATACATAATAGAGCCATGAAGTTTCGCCACTTTCAAAAAAATAATTTACTCCCTAATAATTTAGATCCTTAGAGGAGGAAAATAAAATGAGAAACCCGTTAGATTTTTAAACAGCGCTTAGAAATAATTGAACCATCAACTTTTTATATTCATGTTTTGTTAAATGATGAGATATTAATTAAATTAGCCAATATCGTGTAGCTGAAAGGGGCGTTTAAAATTGCGATGATGAAAACTATCCCTCCTGGAGGTCTTAAAACTTTAATTCAATTCATTCCACCTTGCAAAAGTGACGCAATATGCATAACCGCTTCGGTCCTTTGAATTTGACGACGCATTCTTGTGAAAAAGTAATTAAGCTGCCATAGCGATCGCAATTTCCAGCTTGCGGCTTTGTGACTGAAATGTAAGCACATTTATACGATGAACATTCGATGATTGAGCCAAAGCAACCCTACTAATACTTATATTGAGAGACTGCATTAAAATGGATCTTAATACGACTTCTAATTTACTCTGGAGAGTCCAGCGTAGCGTTTCGATGGTAATACTAGAAAATCACGTCTGTTGGTCACCGTGCTCCAGAATGTACATTCCCATAATTTTTACATGAGACCAAATCAATTTTATTGCTGAGATTTTTCAGAGAATGTTTCGTAATCAGAGTGAAAAAAAATTGTTGCACAGTTTTTCGATTAAAAAAGTTATTCCAGTTCCAAAGTTCATACATACAGGTCGCTGTATAGCACTCCCTCGCGCTCTACGACTCCTGACCTCCACTGCTCTCTGTCGAACCACAAACCTTGGGAAATTGAGCACATTAACATTTCTGCTTCAATCCCCTCCCTACAACCTCTCATTGGGCGCCCTCTGCGCCTTCTCCCAGGAGAAACCCAATCAAGGACCTTCTTCGGCAACCGGACCTTAATCGAAAAACTGTGCAACAATTTTTTGTTGCTTACGAAACATTCTTTGAAAAATCCCAGCAATAAAATTGATTTGATCTTCTTCCAAAGTTCATCCAAGTCTGATAGAAAGTATGTTTCACCTTAGGCTTACCCGTAATATCACGGCGTGGCTTTGAATAATCCGACAACATTGCGCAAGAAGAAACTTACTGTATCACGATTTTGCTGCGATTGTGAGACTTTTTTCAGCTAATATACAGAAAAACCTGAAATATTACGCGGGATCTATTTGTGCGACAAAAATGGCAATTGAAGGAAAAAATCATCTGTGTATTCCGTTTATTAATCTGCTTTCAGTTGATGCATTGCCGACATAGGTTTTGCACAAACTCAGCAACATTAAATTGTTGCAGCTCGTAGCTTCAGGACAAAATAATTGAAAGTATTAAAAAAAAAAAAACGGCCGTCTATGTATCATATTGAAACAGAAGCTGCGTTTGAAAGGCCGATAATTAACGTTATCCTTCGTGGAAGGGCACACGACGGTTTCTCTTGTTTTGAATGTCGGTGGCCAAAATGCGAAACTACGTATCTCCGTATTCGATTTCACAGACTTTTCGTATTACATTGTTTTTCCTTTGGAAACCGGGTCAACGTAACTTCTGAAAACTATCTTCATTTTTACCCTCTGTTGGTAGAATATTCTGAAGAAATTTTAAACTATAATATTGGCCTGTCCTTATCCGACAAAATAAATTAAAAGCGAAAATTTTAAAACTCTGCGATGGATAGACGCAGTTTTGCACTTTGCCCATCTAAGTGCTTAAAACACTGACCTCCGAGATTACGTGTTAGGGACACTGTGGGGAAGATTCCAATGCGATGTTTCTAAAATATATTGTCCTTGATAAAATGGACCGCGTTAAGCAGAAAGGAACCAAGCCACATCAGCTGTTGCATAACTTAATTGGGGAATTTACTTCCTTACATGAGAATAGTTGTGCGGATTTTTGAGCGAATTTTTTGCAAAGCACGAGGCAAATTCCTTAACATTTTCGAACGAATCCTCTTAAGCGATCTCTTGTGAAAAATTAAATTTCCCAGTTAATTTTCGCAATAGCTGATGTGGCTTGATTATGGCCCTATTTATCGATCCTTTTCTATAGGTTTAAATGGCATAACAATCAATACATCGCGATGGAGATGTTGCATGTGTGAGGAATTCGCGATTTGACTATTGATTCTTAGCCCTGGTAAAAATTGGTAGTAGAATCTGTGTTCCAAAATACCATAGACCTACAGCCGGCTGTAAGATTTCCAATAGCTTCTATAGCCGGCAACACAATTTCTTATAGTCTTTTATAGCCGATGGCGATTAGGCAACAGCCTGACGATAAAGTGTATGCTAAACGTTACCAATTACGGATGCTAGGATTTAGTGAGTTTTTGGACTACCGCTCTCTTTTTGGGCCGTAGTATCTTGATTTATTTTGCGAGGAAAGTTCCGAACTTTTGAAGGATGCCTTCCATTCCTAACATGTTGGAGCGCCTTCAATTTTATATGATACTGTGCAATACCTCTGGTGTGAAATAGTTGCTTCAAGCGCCGTGGTACGCTGCGGCGCGGCGCGGCGGGCGGGCAGCCAGCGCGAAACGCGCATTGGCGCCTGCAAACCTAACGGGAATACTTCACGCATTGCGCAATGCGTGAAGTATCCCCGTTAGGTTTGTAGGCGCCAATGCGCCGCAGCTGCGCTTTGTGTTAGGCTCTAATATTTAATCTCGTGGAGTCAGCGTTTTTCAACTCATGACTTTTGTTTGCACACTCTGCATGGATTATTCTCATTGTAATTGATGAAAAAAAAATATGTAGTAAAGGAAAATATAATGTGCGTTTAGTAAATATTAAGGTGATTCCGTACAAACTTAAGGATTTACAAAGCACACGAATTTCTACACAATTTCTTATAGCCTTTTATAGCCGATGGCGAACAAGCAACAGTCAGGAGATAAAGTGTAAAGCCCGGCGATAGGAACTATAGCCTGGCTATATAATTTTTTATCGCTTCGTGTAGCCCGGCCGTATGATTTTTTCCACTTTCTACAGCTAGCTATATGATTTTCTATCGCCTTCTTCAGTCGGCTATAAGAACTACCATGGTATTTTGAAACGCAGCTCCTGTCGCGAATTTTTACCAGAAAGGTAAAAGTTCGCGAGAAACACGATGGTGCCACTGGTTTTCTCCGAAATCAACTCCCAAGCTCGAAAAAAGCTCTCAAGTTGAGGCCAAAATGGAGGGAATATCCCACGCTATCCTGAGAGTCCATTTCTACATCAAAATAAACTCTCCGTGCAAAGATAGGGAGCAAATACATTGACAAGGTTGCCACCTTATTTGGGGGCTCTTAAACTGAAATCACGGCAGCCCTGTCAATGTATTTACTCCCTATATTTGCATGGAGAGTTTGTCTTGATGTAGGGGTGGAATCTCAGGATAGCGTGGGATATCCCCTCTATTTTGCACTTTCTTCTTTGAAAGCTTGGGAACTGAATTCAGAGAAAACCAGTGGCATTATCGTGTTTCTCGCAAACTTTTACGTAAGAATCAACAGTCAAATCGCAAATTCCTCACACAGGCAACATCTCCATTCACACCATGCCACTGCTGCATTTCAAATTTCAATCGTTCGCAACCCATTCGGCACCAGCGCGGTGCCCTTCGGCCTCAAATCTGATGATGCATCTCACCCCCACCCCAACCCTCTCCCGGGGCCGCGGCCTAATCGGGGCCTTTTATCACGGCCATCGCGATCGGGAAATGAGTCGCGGGAGGAAACAAAACCGGACGCGGCGAGGTGCTCCTCTCCGCCGGGAATTTATGACCGCAGATCGCGGCGATAAATAAAAATTTGAGGAGCCGGTAATTTATGGGCGTCAACCCGCCAGCTCGCCTCCTGTCACCACCCACAACCCCTCCCCTGCCGACGCCACCCGCTAGGCCGCAACTTTTTTCATAACGGACACCCGGCTGAAAAGCCCAAAAGGAAAGTTTGCCCGAGTCCGAACTTCGGGAACTTGGAAATTTTCTTCCGGCCTTGCGCCTAGCGAGGTCGAACATTCAATTCGATGAATCGATATATTGAAGCTATGTATTTAATCTCCTTGGTTGGCGATAACTGCTCGATACGTGGATCGACCGCTCATTATCGATTCTGTTACTTGGGCGTCGTTCTGCAGGAGGGACCTATCGGCGAAGGAAGTTTTGTAAAAAAAAACAAGCAGTGAACTCCAACACAATGTGTTGATAAGGCGCGTCATTAACTCGCACATATCAACCCCTTTAGTTTTCATTTACAGAGATTTCAAAATAGGCAAACAGCATAAAAAGAGAATTCACGATCCAACACTGCGAGGTCAAAGACGCACCTTGACGAGACCGTGTATTGTGAAAGTAGAAAGCTATTCGATCGAATTTAAGTTTTNCCAAAAAAAACGTGTATCGACTATAGCATTATAATGGGATTTTCGTTGTTTGTAATACTCTCCTTTTACAAAGATATATCCAACTTAGTGAAATCTATTTACAGTGGCCTGACGGGTAAGGTCACTCTCCCCGCTTCATCCTTTTTAAGTTTTAAAAACTGAATGAATCTCGTTCAAATTACGAGAACGGAAGTTACGAAACCGGAACTCAACCTTTGTTCCAAAAATATGCCTAGCAAAAACGGGAAGTCTGAAAATTTTCTAGGACTCTTTTAGTTTATTGTCATGAGCATAATGCGGTTAAAAATAGGTCAATAATTTAGGATGAAGAAAATGATTTTGTGAGGACTGAGCTATTTTTACAGCAGGTTAAGTCAGTAATTGATCGATGATAACGCCTCTGCACCAAGTAATTTTCTTTTCTGAGTTCTGGAAATTGGAGCTGTGTATACACTTACTTTGCACGTAGTGTTGAGTAAATACTAGGTGTTATCTGCATCACAGAGTTTCATGAAATGGATTAAGCAATTCCTCTGTTTTCAGCAGTAAAAACTTGACTAATCTTCTCTAAATCGTTATCTGATATTGATCAAATTTTTAAAAATTTTCGAGGAGACCGCGGAAAAATGCCCTTTCCAAGCTATCACTTGATCAAAAATGAAGAACCAACATACTCTTTAAAAGCTGAGGGTGTTGCCTTTCTAATGGTATAATTGCAATTTTTCTAGCTTCGATAGTCGTTGAGAGAAAAAAAGTTGTAAAGGGAACCTTACTTTCTGAACGACTTTTTTATAATTTGTGCGGAGTTCACAATACTTTAAGCAAATAAAACATTAATGCATCAATTTAAGTAATTGGTAACAACGTCCATCGCTGAGGATGAGATCTAAGATGACCAAGCCGACCAAAAATGGATCTTTTATTATCCAAACACTCTCGGGTATTCTAGTCCGGCTCTGATTAGTTCAGTTTTTTCTATTGAGAATTTCGCCGCCTGATAACGTCTTTCTTTGCGGAGAGCATCTTATTAAAACCTTTAAGAAATGAGAAAAGTGCATTAAAAACGTTTAAAACTCTTTTTCTCTCATTAAGAGGAAGAAAAAGTCATCCGGAGCAGTAGCAGCGGAGAGGCGACTAATGGTGGCGGAGGGTGCGCGATTGTTGAAAGTTTATCTGCCGCCTCAGTGAGCTGAAATTGTGATGACTTTCCAGATTTATGGCTCAGGGTTGCAGCTTGATTTATATTATTTCCAGCGCACCGTGCCCCATAAAGACATATCCTATTAGATTTCTCGAGATATCCTAACCTACTAAATTTAGGGTGGACAGGTGCGCCTGGCTTACTCTTTATTTACAGACCCTTACGCTTGCTAATAGCGTCACGTATGGTTGGAAATGTAATGGTTCCAAATCTACAACCGTATAATAGCAGGATAAAGCAGTTTTATGGGGTTGATTAAGAAACCAATGATTATTGCGCGTGAAATGAAAAGGAACGAAACCTCTCAAAAACATAATAAATGCCACTTTTTTTTGTCCTTTGGTTCCCTTTAATTTTTCCTCCCTGTTTTTGCCGTAAATGTTGATTGGATGGGCCAGCTTCGTACGTCGTAAAACAAATCATTAATTGTGATGGAGTCAGCGAAAATGTAACTTCAGGTGGAAAGTCAAATGACATAATGCAGTGAAACACCGGTTAAGAATATCGATTTTCGGTTTCCAATACTAAACACTATTCCTAAACACGAAAGCGACTCTTGGAAGAATAATTAAATTCAATTTAATTCAATTTTAATTTCAAATTTATAAATTTTTTAAATTCAATTTTAATTTCATTAAAAACTTGCGACTTTTAATCGAAAAATCCCGTGCTATGCGAGAAAATTGTTGACAATTGAATTGTGTGATTTATGACTCTTCAGTTTTATTCAAAATTCCTCGCCCAAAAGTTTGATGACTAAAAGTCCCATTCACGTTAAGTTTTTACATGCGAGCACTGTTCTGAAGTATCACGTGCTTCTCATAATTTGAATACCTCCTGACAGTTCCTCTGAAACAGCCTTCACTTAGGCTTGATACCACATGTAGTGCATCGAATCGCGCTTGAGGATATGTACATGAACGTGATTACATTCGTTGCTACCATTGAGGGCTCATCTCTGATTCTCTGTTGTTCCTCTTTTTCCATCCTCTGAAGATATATATCAATGGCTAAATTCGAAAAATGCATATCTTCATTTAACCTTTTCATAATATCCGATTATGTTTTTTTTTGCCTACAAGGAAACTATACAACATAAACTAATCAAATTTTTTGTCAATTGGATGAGCGCAGAAAATTGAAAGAATCACAAAAAAAATGTCACTTTTCTCCTTGAAAAAAGAAAAAAAGCAAGCGACGAATGGCGATTTGCAACGTTGCAAACGGGAATTCATTTTTCCCCCTTTAATATTTTAGCCATCGATATTCACCACTTCGGTTTCATGAGTTTGATAACTAGTCAGGTAAAGTTGATACCACTTCATGATATTTGACTGTCGTGGCTATAATGTCACAAGAGTATCACGAATAAACAATCGAAGATGACTTTAAATGCTTGGAATACAAATTAAGGAACTAAAACTCTGAAATCTCAACAGCCGGACGGAAGATACACCGGACAGATCTGATAGAAAATTTGATAATGTAAACAGGGAAATTTGGCAAAATCTTTGCAAAAAGTTTATCCCCTCTAAACTCATATTGCAGCTCATTGTGGAGGGCAGTGAATCGTACCCGGGTCAAATTCCTTGCTCGTCAAAACGCGGAGGGGACCTGAGTTTGGAGCGCGAAGAATGGGTCCTCCTCAAAAAATAGTGGACTTCGGCGAAGGAACCATAAAAAGTTACTTTGTTTAATGAAGTGAATATGATATAATAATCTATATTGACTGTCTGACCGATTTTAGCACACAATAGACCTTGAATGTTTACCGAACTCACATTGGCGAGAGTGTCATCACAGTTGCCTGATTTGGCAAAAAGGGGACGGAATATCAACGGGTGCGTTCAAGCCACAAAAACACATGGTCTCGTAATTTCTTTTCCAGCGTGGAAGCACCTAACATGATCTCGTAATTTCTTTTTAAAATGTTTTTACCCTATACCTGTGGGGTTACAGATACAACTTTTGATTTCTTCTCTGGATGTTCTTTATTCTTGAATTGCTCCTGCGTTTGAGACTATGGCTAATTCTATTCCTAGTCGAACAAATCAGCTAAATTTCACAGCCAATCGAATAGGAGTTTACTTTGGTTAATATTCAGAAAACTGTGAAGTATTCTACAAGTAGAACACGTATCGGTAGTGATCTTTTATTCTAACGTTAATATTGAGGCTTTCTTCATTTTTTATAATTTATTTTGGTGAGCTAAAATCAAGACGATACGTTAATCAAGGAATAATCACGCAAATTACACACTATGTTACTTGGAATTTCAACGTGAAACACAATAAAAGTTCCTAAAATGTGTTTAAGTGTAAGTAATTTATTTGTAATAACTGCTGTTATCTCATTGTTCAATTATAGTACTCGTGTTGTTTTAATCGTAGCAAGCGCTACAATGGTTTTGCCGCGTTTGCCACGAACTCTTGAATTATCTATTAAGTGAACCAAAAATTCTGATTTCAGAACCTAAACTTTTTTCAGTAGACCCAACAATTTCCAGTAAATTTTCCTTTTCCCCCTCTTTTATGACATTTTGGCGGAATGTTCTAATCCTTCAAAGGGCGTCCACTATTGTTGACCAAAGGCACGAAAGGAACAGAGGGAGGAATGTCAAAGGATCAAATATCAATTCCTTAAATCGAGGTTTGATGGATCGTCCGACCTTGGTTACTCTCGGTCTCTCAATAATTGTTGCCTCCGTCCTCGCAAAAGGGATCCCGTGAGATAAAGGCCTTTTTCAACGACGATCTCACATCTAAGTGGAATTCAGAGACGGCAGTACGTCTTTTAAGAGTCTCGTCTCCAGTCGATTTGCTACTTAGGTAAATTAAAAATATCCAATCTTGCGTGTCATTCTAGAAACTCCACTTGTCGGCTGTCTGATTTTTTGCTTTGACGTTGTTCTGTTCAGTCAGCTCCAAATAAATAAACCCTCCACAAAATGTAAACCAATTTATAAAGAAATCATAAAATGATTCGATCATTTTGTGAACGGACACCTAAATATAGATAGTTGCCATTACATAGCTGAGCAACGAGGGGGCCTACAAGCTATAAAAACCGTCTCACTTACATGCCTCTATTTAGAATTATTTACAATGAGGAGAAGACAATTAGTTGGGTTTTATCCAATGTTTCATCATTTGAAATGACAACAATTCCAACAGACTGTTAAAAAATAAAAAATAAATAAAATCATACGTTGAAAACCTTTGACACCACAAGTTTGAAGAATCGCGTCAAACACAGTGCGGTCAACGCGGGACGCGGGGCTGGCGCGCGGGGCGCGATACGCATAGCGCCTTACAAGACCGAAGGATACTTCATGCATTGCGCGTACAGCACGGTGCGCGTGACGCATATAGTAGCGCCTTACAAGTCTGCAGGATACTTCATGCATTGCGCGTCTACCACGCTGCTCTCTCAAATCGTTCGAGCTCGTATTGCTTTTAACTGTATTTTGCACAACACTACACTTCACCAATTCTTTCTTAAAATACACACATTTCTTAATTTAGTGCTTCAAATATTCATTTTTCAATTCATATGTGAATTTAAAATATTAGGATAAGGATCGAAATAACTGTAATTGTGTAAATAAATGTTGCATTTACTGTTTTATTTAAGGCTTAACAATTAATGCAGTTACAAATATGCCTGAATGAATGATCAATGAATGATGTAAGAATCAATGAAGGTTGAATGTGCTGTTTTTTCTCCCTCTTATTTTCAGCTGATCATTGAATCTTGGCATATGCCCTGATGCAGCTAGTCGTTGTAGTGCCATTTTCCATGAATTCGATCGTCACTCTGTAGTTTCCTGACAGCTGATTCAGCGTGAATGATTTTAAAGTCAATGAAGAGTATTTCAATTTATAATCACCCTGGAAAACAGTTGAATAATTAAGGAAAGTAGTAAAAAATAGTAGTTAAAACATATTAGCCTAATGTAGCTTTAGAAAACATCGAAGTAAAAAATAAACTCGGAGCTTCTTGTGCATAAGGAAGAGATTAATTCCAACGCCGCTGCCATAGAGTTTTTATATGATACAGTTTCAAAATAGAGATAAATGTATTACTTAATTTGGGGAAAAGGCTGCAAATAAAGAACAAAGAATAAACAAAACCCGGAACGTTTCAAAATCGTGACAACATTTGTACACAAATGTACTACATTTTGCAAGTGGGAACCACAATTTCTAGCTTATCCGGAAAAAAAGAAGTAAAAATTGTGTGCGTGGAGACATTAATATCTCATACATTGTTTCTAAACTGAGCCAGAATTTGTGGGTACTTCCTAATTGCAAAATGTAGTCCAAATATACGTCAGTTTTAGAAACTGCGTCAGACAGGCCTGCTGATCGCAATGAAATATAAAATTTATTTCTGCATTCTGCAAGCACAGTTTCACACTGCTTAATGGTAGCGCTGATTCTCGCACACCCGGAGGTGTGTGAAATTTTGGGGCGAAAGTGCTAAACATTATTTCGGAACCTTTTGTTACATGCAACGTCATTCACATAAAATCCTAAAGAGCATTCGTAAACTGTGATGTTATAATGTAAAGTCCACAGGCCATTTTCTCCTTATATGGCATGACATCTTCGGCAAAATAAAAGAGAGATGACAATTTTTCAGGAATATCTCAATTTTCCTATAAGAGGAGGAGGAGAGTAGGCTAATTTTACTTTAAGAACGGCAACTTTGAAGGAAATCCGGCGGGAAATATGGAAGTGTATCGGTGTGAGCGCTGTCGCTCCTTCGAGGCATTCCGGGGGTGTTTTTATAGCTGTTTACGGCTTGCACCTGTCGTCCTCTATCAAGCCGTTCAGTCATGAACGTAATAATGGAGTTGCCTTTCTCGATGGCTATATTCAGGTGTCGCGATAGAAATTCGCTGCCAAGATGATGTGTCAATCATGGAGCCGTTTCTTCGTTGCCCGGATTTCTCACATATTGTAATCCTCGCGGATGTTGCCGCGCCCAGCCAACCTTCGTTACATATTTCATAGACACAATTATGTGATGGGTTGATTATTGAAGCCTCTAGTTAATGATCTTTATCGATAAATGCCTTATCGAGACCATTCGATAACACTGGAAAAAAAAGTCGCTTGGATCTAGAGTCCAGACTCTTAATTACATTGACAAGAAAAAATACTCTTGATTCAATACGACTTTTTCTTGATTTGAAGAGCCAAGCTTCTTGATTTAGGCGAATTTCCTTTTGATTCAAGCAAACAGTCTGATTGAATCAAGAGTATTTTTTCTTGTCAATGTTTTAAATAGTCTGGATTCTAGATCCAAGCTACTTTTTTTCCAGTGAACGATTCAACAAAAACCTTAAAACGGGTAGTTGCGTGCTCGTATATATGTAGGGTCCTTAATGTGCGACTGTTAAAGCTTACAACTTACCTTCAGAATGGGGCATGACGTTAAATTCGCTGCTTTTGTGAAGATTGTCCAAACCTGTCCTTCCTCTTCCATCCTCTTACAGAAGTCGTGGAATAATCTCTCATAAAAGTACACCCACTTGCCTTTCATGAATTTATAAAACGTCAATTTTATCTGCAAAATAGGAACTACAAGTTATATTCAAAATTGTGCAGGAATTATTATCTGTTAATAAATTTAATCGCGTAATTTGTTCTGAGATACTTAAGTTAAAATGAAATCATTTGATATTATTCAGATTCGCTTCATGAATATTGACCGTTGAATAGAAATAAATATTTAACTATTTAGGTATTTTCCTCGATTAATTATCATAATGCACACGAAGATGATCCTCTGTCCCTTTTTAATTGATTCTCATATCATTATCCCTTTTCACTTAAAATTCAAATCGTCCAAAGCAAGTATAAATCAGAATGGTGGTGTAAGAAATAAACACTGCGCTGACCTCTTAAAAGCTTCCTTGTTGATGAAAAATTGAACAGATATAGACCGCTATTGATAACAGAACACTTAATAACATTTAAAAATATGTTCTTGCCGAGTATTTCAATTTATTTGCTTTCCTAACTTTGGATGAGTGCAAAATATATTATCATTCGAGTTTTTTTATGAATTTATTTGTTTTTAAACAGTGGACTGATGTTATCCCACAGAAAATGAGGAGTTGCGATTTGCTGGAGGAACTCTGGCAAAATCGCTGCGAGTGGCGGTTGGGTGCCGTATGTCCCAAGCGGATGGAAATCGCAGTCAATGTGGTAAATATATTCAAACTTACTTTTAGAGGACCTGGGACGTCTTCAAGAATCTCGAAAGTGCCTGCCAACCCATTTATGTCTTGAGTCACTCGTTCCAGCTTAACATCTTTTACACTCAATTTTTTGTTTTCAAAACCTGGACAGTTCTCGATTTTCCCAACCAGGGTAATGCTGATTCCCTATGCAAGTAAGAAAAAAAGTGCGATGAAATAGGCGAGATTGAGATACTGTTGTCAGTCCGGAATGGTACAAATTATTTTGTGGCCTCGGTCTTAAATCTTGAAATTTTTTTACAAGTAACGGTTGAAACATTACATTTTTCGCCGAGGTTTTTTCCATGTAAAATGTCCGATCAATGGCACTTGTGAAATGAAGCTTAATATACACCATAATTCCCCTCTGACACCATGTGAAAAAAACATCAACGAGTTCCTGTAGACTTGTATTACCCCTCGTCCTCCACCCAACCCCCTCACGCTCGGTCACATGAATTGAACGTTCAATCCTAGGAACCAAAAATTGGTTTTGACAAACGGAATAGCTCGATCGGTAAGAAACAATGAGCGCTCACTGGGCAAAAAAAGTAACCAAAATTTTTTGTTTAGAAAGGATTCACGACACACAGCGACAGAAACTTTCAATTGCTTTTTTTATTGGTTTCTCTCTGGGTTAAACTGACCAAAGTTTTCAGTTAAATCATTCCAAACCCGTAGAAACTGTGCCAGCGCGCACGGTTGTGGAGTCAACTCCGGATTTCATCAAATTGCAACAGATGAACGGAAGTAGGGACAAATGTGAGTACATGAGATCAGCATGACACTTTACAAAGATTTTTTGGAATGACCTAAGGTTTCGGTTGATTTGACCTAAAAGAAATGAAGGTCACTTATTCTCCTCTCGATCAACCAAATCTTTTGGAGCAGGATAGTAGAACTATGCAAGGTCCAGGTCCACACTATTCTGCGGGGAAATCAAGGCCCCAAAATTGCATTAGATTGGAAAATTTGAACTTTAATGAGTATCAGTGCAAGACTTAGGAAGAGAGTGTTCAGCTCAGGCAGATTCACTTGAGCACGGAAAAAGTTCTAGGGGATATCCCCTAAAATTGTGGTACTACCTCAATTTTTTGAATGATATGGGCATTTCCAATTAATTGTGGTAGTGCCGTAACTCAAGTTAGGGTCGCACCGCAACATTTGGGGTAGTAACCTCATTCCTTGGGGTACTACCACAATTAATTGAAAATGCCCATATCATCCAACGACCCATTCCTCTGTTTTCCATGAATACCTACTAAGCCGGGGTGCTGGGTTCACACCCGGGCTCCATGTCGATTTGAGTCTTTTTAGGCTTCATTAGAAGATTACACTTGTCAAATATTCTGAGTTGATCAAACCAAAAGAATAAAAATTAACCCAAGAGAATCGAAAACATCACTGAAAAAAAGATTGGTGGAATTTACCATTCCTTCACATTGTATTTCACACAGCGTCAATTCAGAGTCAGTTCTGCCAGGAAAAAGGTAAACGTTACTATATACCTGTATGGATAACATTCCTCTGCCAGAATTTACCATTCCTCCACGCTGTGAGAAATCTAGCGTGAAGGAATGGTAAATTCTACCAATCTCTTTTTTCAGTGTGCACATACATTTTTAAATAAGCGGCTTATACGACCGAACTTTATTTTTTCAGTGAAAGGGGCACTTGAAGGTAAAAAACCAACTTACGAGCGTTTCGCTGAGCAATATGTACACACAGATTAATGAAAGGAACGCGTTGAGTTCCATCTTGGGGAGCACGGACATCTGCACTGTATTGGGGATCGCGGCGTGGAGTCCCGGATACGTTGCAGATTTGTGCGCGTGGGCGGTTTCAATTTTGGACACTTTAAATCAGGAGGAACTATATCCATCCTGACATGAGCTCTGAGATCCATAAGGATACATGCATGCTAGGCTCAAGTCGCAATGGACATAGCTCCTTCTGATTTAGATGCGTCCATTGGACGCGTCGCGAAGTGCGAAAATTGGTGGTCGGACGAAGGACGATCCGAATCCGCGATAGGGACTAATTGATTCGGTTAATCCCGAAAATGAGCCCGGAATTGTTTCCAAGTCGCGGCGGCGGGAGCGACGATTAGGGGCATCCTGCGGGAAACGGACCAATTACGTAAAAGCGTCGCGCGTCGCGGCGGCGGTGGCTGGGACGCGACGCACCAGTAAAAACGACCATCAATCTCCTACCGCTCGCGCTCTCCGCTCCTGGATCCATCCGCGCGTCCTGCCTGTTGCCATTTCATCCTTCAAAAATTGGGCCACAGATTTAGGGTCGTTTTCATAGTCGGTCTTCAAGCAGCTCTTTTCCCTAAGAAGCCCCATTTGGTTTGCGATAGAGTACACTGGAAAAAAATACAAACACATTGGATCTAGAGTCCAAGTCTTGAAAACATTGACAAGAAAAAGGACTCTTAATTCAATCGGATCTAAACTTAAATCAAAAGGAAATCCGCTCAAATTAAGAGGCTTGGTTCTTGATTTAAGCTTAAATCTGATTGAATCAAGAGTATTTTTTCTTGTCGATGTTTTTAAGTGTCTGAACTCATTTTGAAAAATTAGGTTTATGACGTCATCCATCGCGCACAATGCGGCACTCTGTGGACAAAAATAAAAAATTCACAACTCGACATCTGAATGTTTTTTTTTTTTGGAGTTTGTCATCTTACAGATATTTTTGACTCGAATAGATGGTTTATTTTTACATTTTTCGCTCAAAACTATACTTGAGAAATACACGGGAAAGAGACGTCAACTTCAAATAAAGATTTCTCGCTTGAATCGCAAAATGCTTTGAGTATGGTTGACATTTTCTTAATCCTCAGATATCCAACTTCAACTCTACCAAAAAGATCTTGCGACTATCAGAGATATTTGAAGTTTTTTGGGTGTTTCGCGTTGCTTTTACATTGTCAACATAGGGCTGATTCGAAGTTGCCAACTTTAAATGAACTTTTCTCGAAAAATATAACCCTCATTTATGGACATTCTCGGCCATTTTGGTTTGACATTGGAATCTGAAGATTGGCAGTATGACATTTTTCATTTTCAAAAGTTGGCTGTTCTTTTGGGCCGTAAGATCTCCATATTTTGACATGGCTGTGCTTTTCTTGCGTAGGTACTCTAGTTTGCATTATGTGATTGAGAAAACAGGTCTAAGGAGGCTCTCAAAATACATAAGGTATTCTAAAAAAACCGAGACTGGTCCTGTAATTTCTAAAATATGCAAAGTATTAAAATGATCTTGGTGTCATTTGAAAGATCAACTTATTATCAATTTATCATGACCAAGATCAGCTTAATCGGGAAAATTTTGACTGAGTTATGCAACTTTGAATCTAGTGAGTAAATTTTCACCCTACGGTTTTTAGAGTGATATTTTCATCACCAAAACCAAACCATCTCTAAAACTTTGATCTGGTATGCTACTTTCGCCGAAAAAATTATGGGGGAATACCACGGCAACCTGGCAACACTGTTCCTTAGTCGTTGGTTGTCGTCGCCCGACCACGTGGACAAGTTGTCCAAAAGACTGAAATTCCCGATCGGCCAAAAAAAGTTACGCGGGCCAAGATTTGAATTGAAGTCTTAGATCTAGAAAAGTCCACAGCTTTTTCAAACCTATTCCATACCCAGAATTCAGGAAAACGATGTTTGAGAAGTGGCAAGACCGCATGAGAAAGTGCATAAGTTTAAATGGACAGTATCTCGAAAAACAAAAGGAACTTATGAAAAAGTCAGAAAAAAGCGGAAACAAGGATTAACTTTTTGATTCCTCCCGAGAAAAGCCCACCGTCGGCCCGTAACCTCCATAGGCTCCAAAACGCTTCAAAACGCTCCATAACTTTACGTCGCGTCGCACGGTGGACAGACGAAATTTGGGAACTTTAAACGCTTATAACTCCGTTTATACAAAACTTTGAGGTTCTAAAGGTGGTTCCATTGGTTTCCTGGTGAAATTTTCCTCTTAAAGCACCCCTCAATATTTAAAATGTGACGAATTATACAACAAAATTTGCAATTTTAGACAAAAATTTCATGTCCGACCTCTCTGATTGACTCGAGATCCATTGTGCGTAGCATCGTACACGCCAAAAAGATTTAGTAACTCTGACTTAACCCCTCTCTATTCGAAGAAAATTTGGAAAACTCCTTTCTGAGAGAATTAGCGTCATCCGTGAGAAGACTACGCACAAAATCAAAAAATTTGACGTGTTATTTTTTAAACCAATATCATTTGTTTAAGTTATTCTATACAAAAATGTTACCCGTCCAAAATTGAATTTTCTCATTAACTCAATGCAAATCAAACAGGATTGCCAATTGACTTACTCACGGGATGCTACCCTATGTTAATATTATGTAATCTTGATGAATAGCAGTTCATGTCAGAGGCTCCTCTTTACGGAATCGAAACGCGAGTGTGGAAAACATAATCATTACAAATCTGAATGACTTATTTTTTACGTCGCGAGACCATTGCTTGTTAGCGACGATGGAGCTGGCGAGGTTCGATCGCGTGCGTGTAATGATGGCAGGAACCAGAGGCTGACAAAAACGGTTTAATTCTCTGAGGCCTGAATATTAAACATATTTTCCCGATATACTTTTTTAAAATGATACCTACCAGTCACATCTATACTAGCAGCATTCCTTCGTTAAAATTAGTGCTCAAATGCTCATTTTGTGGACCAAAATACCAGAGTGCACGGAATTTAATTCCCAGTCAAAAATATTATTAATATGAAATCTAAAAATAAAAAATGACATTTCCACTACGAACAAGCGTAATTTTTTTTAAAGCGATTCATGATTTTCTCTCTCTCTTTTCTACTGTACATTTGCAGTGTACAGACAAAATCGACAACCGCAGAAGCAGGTTCCATTCATTGAGACTATCTTTTTATGTATTGAGCCGTCAATATTTACAGTAGGTCGCGTAGGTCTGTTTTGCATAAACTAATTTTAAGTCCGTAATTTTAAAAAAAAATGATTGGTTTGGAATGTAAATTTAGAAAAATGTATGTATGTATGTATGTATGTATGAGCCGCTTTTACGGCGCGCTAGGGCGCTCTGCGACGCCTACTCTCCACAGGAATCTGACATGGTAGAGATCCTCCGGAAGCTGGCATCTCTCCATCTCTTCACGGATGCCCTCTACCTACCGTTTGGCTGGACGCCCTCTCCGTCGCCTACCTGGGGGGACCCGAGGACCCACTCCAACACCTTCTTCGGCAACCTGGTATCAGCCATTCTCTAGAAAAATGTAATTTTTTAAAACTAACAAAAACAAATTCAAACGTTAAAGTGTAATCTTGGAAAAATAGGCAGTGAAATTCCCCCAAAATTTTGAGTTTTCCTCTTTCTTCTGAAGGTTTGACTCCAAAAGATTTCCATGGACGTTTCTTATCCAAAGCCTATATTTTCTTGTTTTTTACGGCAAATAATCAAAATTTAGCTGAAAATTGTTAGGTATTAATTTTATGTCCCTCGTTACCCAGTTGCCTTATGTTTATTGAAAACAGATTTAAATTAATTATGCATAAGAGGGAAGCAAGAGGTAAGTCTCTCTTTCGTTTATGTTTAACAGTGAAAATTAGTGCGAGACAAGAAACCATGTTCAAATTGGTTCACGTTGTCTCTATGTATCGTGCTAGCTGTTCCGGGAGCGAGCCGTCATAGCCAACCAAAGGGATACCGCCCCTTGGACCCCGAAGCAATCGCTCCGCGCTTTCTGAAATGACTCCTTATTTTTTTAATTTCCATCCAAATATCCTTACGAAACTTGTGGGCCCTGCGCAAATGGCGTGATGGTATTATTTTAACATCCGCAGAGCAAGAAACTGGGTAACGAGAGACAAAAAATTAGTAACCATTTTCAGCTAAATTTTGATTATTTGCCCTTATAAACGATATGATATAAGCTTTGGATCAGAAAGTAGAATATTGACTCAAAGGTGGTCTTCACAGGAATAAACATGAAATTTTGCCAACCAATTTTGATGAGCACACTGCTCAATTGGTTTCAGGACATTTTGTCAACGATTTTTTGTCCGCGCACCTTTTTTTTCCAGTAGTTTACCCCCACGCGTATAATAAGCAACGGTGACTTGGTTCAAGCGTTATATTTTAGTCGGTATGTAAAATTATATTGACAATATGGAAATGAGAAATTGAGAGAGAAGGAGGTATTGTTATGGTTGCTCATTTTCTGAATGAAATGTAATTACTTTCTCCTTTTGAATCATCTTTTTAAATTGTCATTGGTGAATCTTTGGTTTTATCTCTATCCTTAAAATATTCGATGTACAATATACCTTATATGTGTATAGGTGTTTTTTTTTTTCTTTTTTTAATTTTTTCTTTACGAAATTATTACTTCATTTATATTTTTAAAACGTGACAAATATTTGTAAAACCTTTTCCAAGCGACATTAATCTCAATAAGCCGCAGTTGTGCCGACAGAAACCACAAAAATGAATAAAAGAGGGAAATAACCAAGAAGCACGCAATCTTTAGGTGTAACCCATTTGTACGTCGATCTTTTAGAGTCAAATACGTCAAATTTTAAGCGTTTGGTTGCGCGTACACCTCGCTGCAGCACAATAATAGCACAAAATGTAAAAGAAAAAATTAAAGTGCTTTAGAAATCATTAAATTTGACACGGAGCCACCAGTATTTAAAAAACACACATTATATTATTATTCTCTTTTGATAAATTGATACTTATTTTTTTCCCATCAATTTAAATGAGAATAATCAATGCAGTGTGCAAACATTTCAAAATCATGAGTTAAAAAACGCAGACTATGCGAGTATAAATATTAATAAAGCCTAACAGAGCGGGGCAGCGTGCTGCTAGCGCGAGAGGCTCACTGGCGCCTACAAACCTAAGTGGATACTTCACGCATTGCACAATGCTTGAAGTATCCACTTAGGTTTGTAGGCGCCAATGCGCGTTCCGCGTTGGCCGCCCGTCAGCCGTGCGGCGGCGCTTGAAGCAACTATTTCACAACAGAGGTGTTGCAAAGTATTATACGAAATTGAACGTATTAAGAATGAAAGGCATCCTTTAAAAGTACCGCCCTTTCCTCGCAAAATAAATCAAGATACTTATCGTACACTGGAAAAATCTAAGAGCCTTTAGCTGAGGCAAATATAGAGGTTTATCCGGTTCAGGTATAACAAGGTGGGAAAATCTTGAAAGATAATTAAGTCCTGTTACACCAAAGAGGTGTAGAGAGTTTTAGTGAATTTTGTCTCATGGAATTGACGCTCCCCCACTTTTACCAAAACTCTCAACTATATATTATTCTCCGCTGGACCAAACAGACAAAACAAAAAAAAACAAGCAAACCCTCATTTTTCCAAGACATTTTACATTTTCATCCAAAAACTTCGAGTAAACGTCGTGTATTTACATGTGGACCAATTAACTTTGAGACTCAACTGGTACGTGGACCAAAACTCCAGTGCCGAAAAAACGCGTGGACGTAAATTACTGGAAAAACCAGGTACGCTGACGAAAAATCGTTGACAAAATGTCCTATAACCGCTCAATTTATTAGGAAGTTGGTTCTCTATACTGACTCAATCCCTCCGATTCAGATCTGCATACTGCATACTGAGATGTTAATAGAAATTGTATGTTAGAGACTTACGTGAAAGCTCAATTAGTTAGCTTAATTTGTGAGTTTTAATGAAAAATAACTTACAATTTGAGGGTCATACTCTGGAAAATTGCATTTATTTATTTAAAAAAATATATATTTCTACGATAAAATGTCCGAAAATCTCGTCTATCTTACACCTTTTTGAAACAATTTCCTCGATAGCTGAAGATCAGTTAATCTATATCGACTAAAGCACGTAGCGGAATTTACATGCTTGGCACTAACTGAAGCGCCTAAAATAAAGAGTGGTTGGGATTATATTTAAAATCACCAGTCATAAAATGAATGCACATTATGACTCCTTCGGTGATTGTAGTTAATACCCGCCTTACGAAGTTTCCGGAGTAGAATCAAGAATTCAATTGAACCGTGCCTTAGTCCTTCAATTCAGGAAATTTAAAAACTTTTGGTTAGCGTTTCGTCACTGGCACTAAAAAAACGTCAACAGTCCAATTCTTCTTTAAATCGGTCAAATGTTGTCACCAAATATTGCCCAATCAGTGACATTTGCTGAATACTTGCTAGGGTAGCACAGCTTTTTCGGGGACATTGGAAGTGAGTTTTACTTTTTCGTCAAAAACGTTATGACATATTTATTACGGGTTAAGATTTGTATTTAACACAATTAAGGCGCACATCCTCGAGAAGATGACTACTTCTACAAGAAGTACTCTTGCTGAACTAAAGACCTCAAAAATTGAAGGTAACAATTGCAATTCGGTTACTTTCTGTGCCCTCTAATCGTCAATTTTGATTTCTCTTAATTTTTCATCAAAAAGCGTCATTACTCTTATTCCATTTCTCCATTCCGAATATGAACCAACGAAGGGAACAAGATGGAGAAACGGTGCTGGGTCCACACACCATTTCGCGGGAAAAACGAAGCCAAGAAGGTATCCAAAAATTGTAATTAGAGTCAAAAATAATTTTTTAACTCTAATGAGCTAATTTTTGGAACTTCTTGGCCTCATTTTCCCCGCGAAATGGAATGTACCCAGCACCATATCTCCACCTTGTTGCGTACAGTATTCGGGCCACTTCTCAGTGTATTTTTCTTAACTAGGGGAATGAAGGGGTTACTGTAAAAATACAAAACAATCAAATTTTCCCCCAACAGCTTAAGCCTTTTTATTTTTCATGTCTTTGCAATCTAATGTGTATGAACATTCAGCTACGACGATATATTGGATCTGACGAAGTGTCTTAATTGCTGGAGCGCTAGAGCACTGTTGCTGTGAAGTGTCACTTCATGGAGGCCTTGGTCATTTTGCCAGAGAATTCGAAGGTACTGCTCCCTGTGGCGGTGGTGATTTTGATCTGACCGGCAGCTGTTCCTTCCATCATGGGTAGACTCCCTCTGTGGTGAGCAATACTCACCTCCTCGTCTTTCTTGCAGACTTTACCCTGGAATATAATTTATCACAATGTGAAAAGTATGAAGTAAGATTTATAATAGTAGTAAATTTTTTCTCGTAAATTTTAAGGAAAAGTGTGGTACGTTTTTTTTATATAAACTTCCTTCCTGCGAGCAAAAGCAGGGCCGGACTAAGGGGGTGGCCACATGGGCCGCGGCCCATGGCGGCAAATCTATAGGGGGCGGCAAATTTTGCAATTCTTTTAAATGTAGGTATAAAAAAATTGGGATTTAGAAAAATAATTACAAACGAGAAAAGGCGACAAAATCTCTAATTTTCTGAGAGTAAAGTAATTTCTACTTTTGTCGTCTTTCAGTGATACAAGAGACAGCACCTTTCATTAGTCGAGTTAAGATAGAAACCAAACACGCAATTCGGCCTGGAACGACGCGACTTACTTAGAGAGAAATGATAACGAGGACTTGAGATGAAAAGGAAAAGCCCTCGGCGCGGCGATCGGCATGTAACACATATTAGCGCCTACAAGACTGCATGAATACTTCACGCATTGTGCCAAACACAGTGCAGTCTGCGTGAAACGCATTGCGCCTACAAGACCGCGTGAATTCTTCACGCGTTGCGTCCAACACCGTGCGTTCAGCAGCGGTCGGCGTGAGACCCATAGCGCCCACAAGACTGTCGGAATACTTCACGCATTGCGCCAAACACGGTGCGGTCTGCGCGGCGCGGCGGCGGAAGTTAAAATCATTGATCCACATTTATGTTTGTTCTTTCATAATTTTTTCGTTCATTTCTTATGAATGGAAGGCCTTATCCACACAGAGATAGGTTTACGGAACTTAACTTTCGCGCAAAGTTCCGTAAACTTTTGCTAGTAGTGTTGACAGGGCTTTCCCAAAAAATGTGTTCAACACGCGTAAATGCGTCTTATGCACCCCTCTCCCGCCGAAACGTTCATTTGATGGTTTTTATCGAGTTTCAAAACGAATGAGAAGGGGGCGGCAAAATACAGGCGGCCCATGGGCGGCAAGTAGGTGAATCCGGCTATGGGAGGACCGGGAATACTAACGAAGATGAGACTTGTATGTTTTGTGTACCTTCGGGATGGGACACTCGAGAGGAACACCTAAAGTTTGAATAAATGTTTTGTCATCATCCGACATCCGGTTAAATCCTTCGCACATGTCATCTTCGTGGCCGACTAGCTGCTGATTTCCATCCTTCGTGATGTTCCAGTCAACCTAAAAAAATCATATAACACCGATGCATTAATTACACAGGCCACATTAAACGTAAACAAGGTGTTCATTGATAGCTTCACGATCGAAGAAGGGGGTACGATCTATATCAGCATTATTGATAAAAACTATGAATTCAGACGGTTACTTCATACTTACTACACCCCAATGGGCGCAATTAGCAAAAAAGAACCAGTGCGATTGCACTGGCGTAAAAAAGTTGCTCTTCCATAGTCAATTAGTCATCCAAAACATTTCCCAGAACAGCAAATTTTGTTTATCAAATAATTGTTCATTTTAATGAAAAATAATTGTGTAAACTTTAATACCGTACAGTAGTACAGTATTGTGTAGTGCTGTGCAGTACCGTGAGTATTTTTAAAGGAAAAGAAGAAGTTGCACAATTTTGAAAACACTGTAATCGCACTGGTTCCTTTTTGCTAAATGCGATCCAAGTATAGTTACTGATAAATACTGCTCCTCCCTAGCAAATCCCTACTATCTATGTATAATTGGATCTTCTCAAAAAAGATGAGTCAGCAGATAAAGTGAAGAGTGCACATATACATGCTTTCAAAGATCTCTACGTGAAAACTATGGTTTCATTTACAACAGTGTTCTCAAAACCTGAGCGTGGCGAGTAACTTGATGTCTCAAGCCGCAAGAGGCACCTTTATCACAGAAAGACGGCTTATCCTCCACCAAAAAATGATCGATTCTGACTTAAGGGTATGAGGGAGAAAAAATGAACGACACAAAGGTAAAATAATCTAAGAGATGGACTGTGCGAAACCTCTCGAAGACCGCGATGAGCCAATGCTGACATGAGAGCGTTGACTGTGGTTTCCTTGAGTGCCTTAAATTGGCCGCGTAAAGCACATGCATCAAGTAACCTACTTAAAAATGAAAATGAATTTCATTCGCAAATTTTATCTCAGAAAACATATTTTTAAAGGAATTCTTCATAATTTTACTAATAGATTAAATTCGACAGTAGCGTCAAGGTCAAGACCTATTAAGGAGGATCCTTTGCAGGAGGCTATTTTTAGACACTTTAGCATATTTTCGTCAGGTTTTCTTTTGCACATTTAGACTGGGAGTCCCAACTAAGCTCATGAACTACCCCAAGCCAATAAGAGGGCTAGAAAAGGGATCCATGAGCACCTTTGAAGCCAACAGTTCTGACTTGAAGAAGAGTCTACACAAAGACGCGCGTTACCTTTCGTAAGTTTGCCCAAAAATGGCATTCGATGGAACAAGGCTCGAAGCTCAACTTGAATTCTCTTTGTTGTGGGCTTTGTGGTGTATTTTTTAAGCCCAACTGCGCCTCAAACCTCCTTTCGAAAGTTAGCATTGGAATGTATGACTTGCCTGAATGGGACCTTTGATCTCGTGTGGAACTTCCATGCAGCCGTGCAGTTTGAAAGTGCACTTGTCGGTGAGGATCGGAGGTTTATGTTCGCTCAGGATCATCTCGTTCCCCTCCTTGGGTCGTAAGTAATCCTCCGTGTACGTGTATCCATCCTGTAAGTCGAAATAATGAGCATGGAAGCATTAAATTGACATTGAAAGAACTTCAAATGGTCGTATTTCCTCGAAATGGAACATCTCATGAAGTTAGAAGTGACCGATGGACGTGCTACTCTCATGAGGACAGAATGAATTTCTTGGAGATTTTTTTCTATTAAGTTGACACGCCCAATGCACACTGGGGAAAAAAACACATTGGATCTAGAGCCCAGACTCTTAAAAACATCGACAAGAAAAAGTACTCTTGATTCAATCAGAATCTTGCTTAAATCAAGAGCTAAGCCTCTTAATTTAAGCGGATTTCATTTTGATTCAAGCAAAAATCCGATTGAATCAAGAGTATTTTTTCTTATTGTCAATGTTTTCAGGAATCTGGACTCTAGACCCAATGTGTTTTTTTTCCACTGCAACAGTCCCTTAAGCCCCTAAAAATTATTAGAGGCTTTCCTCGTTAGGTAAAAACTGTAATTTTAAAAGTAAAGGCCTAATTTGTTGCATATTTAAGGGAATAATGCGACATTATCATTCATTTCAACTTCGTTATGGAAAATGAAGTCAATGTCAACTTATCTTCAACATAATTCTAGGCAAAGAGCACACTCCCTTATCGCTTCGCGGTACAAGCGTTAAGTAAAGCGTTACTCTTTTGATTTTATTTAATAGAGTATGAAAAGAAACATTACTACTGACACTCACACTAACGTTCACACAAAACTTTGCCAGTGGTAGCACCTAACACTCATATCGACGGTGAAACTACCAAACCACGTATCTCGGTTTGCGACGTCGCAGACTTCCTGTCATACTTTATTTTTTAAATGAAAAACTACTCAACGTCCAGTCTTGAAAATTTCTGTGATTTTTCCTCTTTGTGCGTAGAAAATTCCGTGAAAATTTCAAGGAATGATATTGATTTGGTCTACTTCAAAAAAATAAAATGTGAGCGTAGATTTTTAAACACCGCAAACGAGATACGTGGTTTGGTAGTTTCACCGTCGATATTGACGTTGACGCGGGTATTGGCATCATTAACTCTGACATTGACCGTGACGTTAATGTTGAACCATAAAAGTGATAATCAGACATTCGCACTAAAATTAACTTTGAATGTTGACTATTCTTTCTTGATAAAATCAGGTTGAGATATGTTTGAAAAAGCTTCATCCTACAGTTTACAGAGTTCATCCTACAGTTTACAGAGGTATATAAATTTTAAGTTCGAGCTATATTTTTATATTTATTCCTGTAAATTATGATAGTGGTGGCNGGGGGGGGGGGGAAGACTTAAAATGAGAGTGTTGGCTGAGTTTTAGTTTACAAAACCGATTCGCTCATGGTAATGTAAATTGAAAACACTTTCTGAGATAGCAAACTGTCAAATCATTGCCCCCTCCCCCTTTTTGAGAGTTGTGGAAGAATTTAAAAACTAAAAAACAAGTTCGTCAGACTGCTATTTTTCAATGATAAGGAATTTGCATACACCGCATTAATTATTGATCCATAAAAAGAAAACTGAAAATTACGAATATTTTCACGAACAAACGTCGTATTTTGGATTCTTTCTTGTCGAGCGTGCCACAGTTGGAACATGCCATACCGCTCGATTGTAACCACATGTGTTGTCCCTAGAGTGCTAATTACTTTCTTTGGATTTAAAAGTATGGCAGCGGTGGGATTCGAACCCACGCCTCCGAAGAGACTGGTGCCTTAAACCAGCGCCTTAGACCGCTCGGCCACGCTACCGTGTAATCAGCGGTTTCTCTTATCAATCACATAGGTAGGTTATCACATTCCGTTGGAAATGGGCCAGTGGCGCATGGCGGTGGCCGGTGCAGTGCGTAGGATGAAACTTTGGAAAAACGGATTGGAGTGGGGGGCTTAGGCAAACGGGGCGGGGTCCTCCACTGGAAAAGTTTTGTACATTAGGTATACCCGGAACGGCTCAACGGTAAATTATGACCTGTTAATGAGAAAATCGTCCAAGTTGGGGAGGGGAGGCGGAGTCCCTCTCACCTCCAGTAATGTACACGTCGTCGCGTCCCAAGAAAATTTCCAACTCTGGAATTTCATCAAATACTCAGAGAGATAGATAAAATTTGAAAATTTACTGGGTTTCAAATTCTTTTGATGAAGACGCCGCAGATTTCCATCATTTTTAAACAGGGAACTGATCAAACTACCAAGTGTTCGCGAAGTTTTGTGTGTTTTGAAGTTTTTCACATCAAAATTTTTCACGTAAATTTTTTATGTCAAACTTTTAAATGTAATTACATTAGATTAAATGCTACACAATTTCGATTTGAATTTTCATTTTCAAGCACTAAAAATCCATTACGTGAAAAAGAGTTGATTATAAATTTTGCAGACATTTTTTGGTAAAATGTTTAGATGATTTTCTTATAAAAAATAAAAAAAGATCAGTTTACCAATCTAGAGGAGAAAAATTTCCCATTAGCCGCTAGGCTTTCGGCAAAATCTCTACACACTTTACATCTTGCCTCATGTTATAGATGTAAGAATACTGCAATGTAATACTATTAATGTTGTTACATGAGGATTTAAAATTCAATAGTCAACTTTTGAACGTTTACGCGAATGAATCCACTCCTCAAACAGCCTTTCTAAACAAAGTCTGGGGAGTTGCACTTTTATTTGAACGAGTCTTCACGTCCAAAAAAATTTTAACAATCCGCCATGACGGCTATATTGGAACAAGAAACATTAGAAATAGTAGCTGGGGAATTGTTCATGCATTAATAATTCAAGTTAATTCAGATCGGAGCTCCCTTGCGTGCTGTCAGGAGCACGCTATGAGCGCCTTCATTTTGACAGTATGCAAATGCGCTCTCACTTGTGGAGATTCTTTCTCTCAGGGTAAGACATTGAATGATGCATATCATCAGTAAAGGTGGAACAGCCATTATGCGTCGAGATGACTTGCTGGGGATATTTTACGTACGAGATGAGAATCAGTTGGAACCTGAAATTTTCACATTTCTAGAAGCAAAATGTTTTTCCAAAATAGTCCATACTACTTTCCAGTTGCATCGTGCATCCTTTTAACATGAGTCGAGATCACTTTTGATGTTGTTTCGATACTTTTGATGATGAACTAGAATATAAGAATCAAGAATCTCCGCTTGTAACAGTGCACTAAAAATTTCCAGTTATTATGTATTAGTGAATAATCAGGGCTATGATGGATGGATTGGTAGACGGATGGATACAATTTCATTATTCTCGTATGTATGTGCACTTATCTTCATCGAGTCAGTAGATCCAATTACGCACAAAATGACTTCCGCATTATCTTTTTCTTTTTTTGCATGACAGAATTCAATTAAGGTTCTGGAGCTTAATTCAAATCAAAATTTACCTATCTCTTCCAGCACAAGTCGAACTTATAATTTAATTGATTGAGGATAATGAAAGTTCTCTTTACAAATCCAATTATATTTTTCCCATGGACCGGACGTAAATTATTTCATCCGCACACAGCGCGAAAAGAAAATTGTCACCTCTCGTCTGTTGATACTCTTGATACATGTAGAAATAGCAAATAGTATGGGTGATGTCACATCATTATGATTATTAGAGCTTGGTCGCGAAAAAACATGTATTACCACAGAAAGTTCACTTAGAACCTAGTTTACAAACATCTAAAAAAATTAATAGCTACATTTCGTCGCTTGTTTTGTGTAACAGATTTTTGCGACTCACTCGTTTGTTACTCGACTTTTTCGCACATTCACACACACAGTTTCCTGATACAATTCTAATTGGATTGCATTTTGCAAAAAGGAACCAAGAGCATTCAAATTTTGCTAAGATTGGGGCACCCTTGTTTCCTTGCAAATATAAACTGATCATCTAAACAAGTTTTATCTTTACTCTCGATAAACTATGAATTCAAGACGAAAATCACCTTTATAAATTTAATTGTTCCCATAATTTCAGTAATTGTATGCACAGAATGTAAGTTGCACAATCCTAGCAACACTGGAATGCTCTTGGTTTCTTTTTGCAAAATGCAATCCAAATATCCTAAATTGTAATTGGATTGCATTTTGCAAAAAGGAACCACTAGTATTGCAATGATGCTAAGATTGTGCAACTTCATCTTTTGCAATAAAATTGCGGATATTGTGAAAAACTATGAAATTTAGATGGTAATTTTTGTCTTAAATTTACAGTTTTTAGCGAGTAAAATAGAAACTATTAAGGAATAATCGGGGTTTTCCTCCAAGACAAAAGAAGTTGCACAATCTTAGCAACATTACAATGCTAGTGGCTCCTTTTTGCAAAATGCAATCCAATTTACTGTCAATGATATAATGCCAAAAAGTAGGAGGGATTCAGAGCTGGGATGAGGGATATGACGCCTTCTACTTCCTATGCTATCACTAGCCTGTCACGATCTTAATTATGTACGGAAAAGTTCCAGCTGTTATGGAGAAAAGTAAGACTTTTTTCAGGAGGAAATGAGGAAGTTTCGAGAGGGACGTGGCTTTTCTCCTAGTTTAAAAAAGAAACTCCAAGGACTTTGCCGATCTCTTTAGACTGTGCAGCGACCCAAAGCGAAAACTTCCGAAGTTTCTTGAGCTACTCGAGGTGCATTCTGCATTTCCCCCCAACAAATATCCTTATCAAGATCTTTTCAGCGCCAAACAGCTTGATTACGGTCAGAAAAATCGTGAAAAGTCCTAGCGATCGCACATTTCAAGAATGAGGCTACTTTAATGGGCTCATTTTGATGATAAAAACTTGTAAATTAGCCAAACATAATGAGACCTGTTAAAACTGCAGGTTTGTGCGTCTATAATATCAACAATTTACGACCCTTATAATGGTTCGATGATTGATGCCAACTATCGCAGTTAAGAATACCAACAACAACGGCATAATAATATTTCCTCTCGCTTTGAAAGGTACAGCCAAGTGCTACGTTTTTGGATTTTTACATTTTTTTACTGTTTTTATCCGACTGCAGAAGATTGAGTTTCAGCCGAAACGTTTTGGTGTTACTTATGTAAAAATTAGCCGTATTATCAGCTGTTTAATTTGTTATTATTGTTAAGAATACCGTGGTGTGTTTTCAATATGATAGGTTAACTGTAACGCGTTTTTACTTATGTGCACACTAATCGGACTAATGAATCCGCACTTACGTATGGATCACATTTTGCGACAAGGCACCACCATTTCTAGCTCATTTAAAAAACAACATTTGTGCGTATGTTCCCCTATGCGTTGTTCATATGTATTGACGGACCAAAAAGAGTGGTTAATTCAAGCCGATTTCATGCACAGTACTCACTGGTGCTCTGCGGCGCCTAAATAATAAAGAGCTGTAGAGTTTATGAGGTTTCATGAAAAAATTTAAATAAAACAGGAATATCTCCTTAAATGTTGATTGTCGAACCGTGACATTTTAAAACAACAAAATATTTTTTTCTGGTTTTGCATGATTCAGTTGTCAAAAAATAATTGTAATGATCATGGCATCTGACTTACGAGTACCCACAGTACTTACGACTTGCGTTGAATCCCATTGAAACCTATTTATTTTCGCCAAAGACTACCTGAAATGTCTATTCTTTGAGCCCTCAAATTAAAAAATTGTAACAGCTGCAATTTTAGGAAGGCGACGATAAACCCTGAATTCAGATTTTTCTTCACGAATTTTAAATGTGCTCATTTAATTTTCATATAATTCCTCTTACATGGTAGGATTGAAATAAAATTTTGGTGCGATCTACTTTTGGCAGATATATATCATGAAAAATTTTAAGAGGGGAAATTTTTTCCCGTCATTTGTCTATATTTTAGTATGCATCATTGTTCCTTTTGTAACATTGGTTTACTTTTCATATTTTCGATACTGAGAAGAATGTACACATTTGAAAACTTACACAAGCAGAGATTAACGTAGGTCCGTACGTCAGAGCTACTGTTGATATCACAAAAATCACCGAAACAGACATCATATCACCACTGATAAACTTTCAAGTTCCTAACTGCAACGAGTTTCAAAGTTGAATTGCTGCAGGCCTGATGCTGAGGGTCTCTTATACGTTCAGCCGAATGAGGCTGGGAAACACGGGACATGTATCAAAGCACCGCTGTCTATTCATGGAAAATCTACTGACTTTTCCCACGCGAGCCGTGCAAAAAAGAGGGGGTTTCAAAAGAAAATCGGCAAATACCACTGTGCTGACCTCAAGTTCGAGGAGAGATGTGGTGTCCGATTGTGCAAACGTGAGTTGGGACCAATTATTGGGGCGATTATTTCATTTTGACGAGAGATGTCATTATTCCTGCATCAGGTTCGAATTGTTCCGGAAATGTACCGAAGTGGTGTGTTGCCGAATTATAAGAATTTGCACGTAAAAATATATACTTGAGGGGGCTGCAAATCAGCTCACTGTACATTCCACAACCCTGTTAAGATGAGCAAGGCCTTTGAGAATCGTGGCCTTTTGAGGAGCTTGGCTCATTGTCAGTCTCAATAATACTACAGATTTTGAGTTAAAAAAATAAAATAAAAAAAAATATTAGGTTATTAGTGATACGGAAATATCTGCATTTGAAGTTACAGCATTTACTTTTCTTTCTTTTACGTTTTTTGCTATTCTAGTCTGCAATATTTAACTGTTCCTTCTTCATGAAATTTATAAAAGAAAATAAATAAAAATTAGTATTCTCACTTAAAATATTTCAATTAAACATTATTCTTCTGATGTAAAAATTTAATCGAGTATCCTATAATTTAGATAATTTATTGCAAAGAATGCCATTGGATAGTTTTCATGTATGTAACTCTTTGCGGTCAATAGCCGTCCATTTATAAAGTCAATGATCGATCAATTTTTCCTTCTTCTCACCCTCAGTAAATAAATTCTTCGAATTCAGAATCAGCCATAATTTGAGCAAAATTGCTCGCCTTTACAACAGTTGGTCGTTGATTTTTTTTAACTTACTCGCCGAATTATAGATGGAAGTGATGGGGCATTCCATTTTCACAGGAGAATATGCAGCTTTCGCAAAATTGAGCCTAACTTTAACACAGTGAAAAGAAGTCAGTTCTCGAAGCAAATCCTCAGCAGCATGTGAAACAAACACTTCGCAACTAATTACCCCATTACCATACAACCACGGTGATGTTTCATTAACACCTAATCATAGCCTATAGTAGCCGCGGTGGTTCAACTGCATTGAGAATTTCTCATGATTGGTTTTTTTCGAGAAAATGATGTGACCTCATTGCACGTAGATATGTATGGTGATTTTCTATCACCATGAAAAAGCACGCCTTAAAATTTCATGTACCAGTGTTACGCGTCAATTCTTTAAGAATTTAAAAAAAACTATTTGTGGGAAATTACATAGTTTTGGTTAATATATTATTGGCTAACAACATTGCATGGAGAAAAATGTGTAGTCCCCTAAAAAGAATAATTTTTGTGTCTATGGATTTTGAATGAACAGTATCTCGCTCCTAAATAATTTCCAAAAAATCTGCATGTCACCATTCCTGTCAAAAAATGAATAATAAAACGCTAAATCTGGTAAAAATCGTGAGACGTACCTTAATTGAGCGTGGCTGATGTATATGTAAGAGGCCCAAATCCGTTCTACTTCCAAAAGTTCATTAGCTTTTCATTTTCCGAGTGATATGTGTAATTTCAAAATAAAACCCTGGTAAAAATTGGCGGTAGATCCTGTGTTCCAAAATACCATAGACCTACAGCCGGCTGTAAGATTTCCAATAGCTTCTATAGCCAGCTACACAATTTCTTATATCCTTTATAGCCGATGGCGACTAAGCAACAGCCAGGCGATAAAGTTTATGCTAAACGTCACTAATCACGGATGCTAGGACTTGGTGAGTTTTTGGACTACTGCTCTCTTTTTGGGCCGCAGTATCTTGATTTCTTTTGTGAGGAAAGCTCCGTACTTTTGATGGATGCCTGCTATTCCTAATATATTAGAGCTCCTTCAATTTCGTATGATACTGTGCAATACCTCTGGTGTGAAGTAGTTGGCGCGGCAGGCGGGCAGCCAGCGCGAAACGCGCGTTGGCGCCTACAAACCTAACAGGGATACTTCACGCGTTGCGCAATGCGTGAAGTATCCCTGTTAGGTTTGTAGGCGCCAGTGCGTCGCCGCTCCGCTTTGTGTCAGGCTCTAATATTTAATCTGGCAGAGTCAGCATTATTCAACTCATGATTTTGAAATGTTTGCACATCCTGTATGGATTATTCTCATTTTAATTGATGAAAAAAAATATGAATTAAAGGAAATTATAATGTGTGTTTTGTAAATATTAAGGTGGTTCCGTATCAAACTTAATGATTTTCAAAGCACACGAATTTCTACACAATTTTTTATAGCCTTCTATAATCTATGGCGAAAAAGCAACAGCCAGGCGATAAAGTATAAAGCCCGGCGATAGGAACTGTAGCCCGGCTGCATAATTTTTTATCGCTTCGTATAGCCCGGCCGTATGATTTTCTCCGCATTCCACAGCCAGATATATGATTTTCTGTAGCCTTCTTTAGCCTGCTATAAGAATTCCTATGGTATTTTGAAACGCAGCTCTTATCGCCAATTTTTACCAGGGAAGTTTCATCACATGTAGAGACTTCACATGACAGCTACAGAGATTTCACATCATGGGAAATTAAATAGATCGCATTTTGCAAAGAGGAACCAATAGCAATCCAATGTTGCTAAGATTGTCCATTCTACGTATATTCTTTGCAAGAAAATTACAAAAATCATGCAAAAATTAAATTTATAAAGGTAATTTTTGTTTTGAAATTATAGTTCATCAGGAATAAAGTATACTTGTTTAGATGATAAGTTTATAATTCCAGGGTAAAAAAAAAAGTTGCACAGTCTTAGCGACATTCGAATGCTCTTGGTTCCTTTTTGCAAAATGCAATCCAAATGAACAGTTAAAAAGAGCCTACTATGTTTTTCCTGCAATTATTACTTAATTTGTCAAAAATTTACCTCATACGATCGATTTTATTTTGAAAGATTCAGTTTGTACATATTTTACTTACAGTGATACCGAGCCATTCATATGAATTGTTAACCCTCTTGTAAACAGATTCTTAAGAAAGGACCTCGAAACTTTTGTGAAATTCAACCGAAGCATTGCACGCAGCAGCCGCGAATATGAACTCCTTCTACGCGCCGGTGACTTCCATGTTCATTTCAAACGGCGCGCTCGAATTTCACATCAGTCAAGCCTAAAATGACGTAAATACACGGTGAGTGCATCCAACTTCCTGTGCTTTCAACTATATCCAGCATTTTCACACCTCTCTGATGTGACACATTATTGAAACAAGTATGACTTCAAAATTTTGCGCTGTATTGTCAGGTGGTCACCAAATATAGCAGATTTGCTGCACTGGAAAAAAAGTTTGCTTGGATCTAGAGTCCAGACTCTTAATAACTTTAACAAGAAAAAATACTCCTAATTCAATGCGATTTTTCCTTGAATCGAAGAGCCGAGCCTCTTGATTTAGGCGGATATCCTTTTGATTCCAGCAAAAAGTCCGATTGAATCAATAGTATTATTTCTTATCAATGTTTTTAGGAGTCTGGACTCTAGATCCAAGCTACTTTTTTCCAATGATGATACAGAGAATATTTTTTTAAGTTTAGATTTTTACAGCATTATGTTGGGTAGCATTAAATCGATAGCTCTCCTGCTATTTTTACAGGATGGGAGGAAGTGGCTAGGCCCGAACTGGCCAAATCCGCCTGATACGCTCGCAGGTACGTCCCTTCTGTACGCCATAGTGCGCCTCTCTTGTGAAAAATGGCAAAAACAACGAAAACTAATTTTATTTAGATCAATTTTCATATTTATACTCAACGAAATTAATTGACTTTGGACCAAAAAACAGTGTTATTTGGCGCTGAGAGGAGTCTAATTTTTCAACGTCTTCCGGGCCTCCCTTTCTGTGGGAGGTCCCCCCCCCCCAACCTCTTAGATGGAATATCACATTAAGCCTCCTTCGCCGGCTACAAGTGTACAGGTGCACACAGGTCTACACCCATAGAAGTGTTCATCCGTCCTGCTGTCTTCAACTATTTCGCTACTGCAGCTAACAATGAGATATACGCACACTGGAAAAAAAACACATTGGATCTAGAGTCCAGACTCGTAAAAACATCGACAAGAAAAAATACCCTTGATTCAATCAGATTTAAGCTTAAATAAAAAGGAAATCTGCTCAAATTAAGAGGCTTGGTTCTTGATTTAAGCTTAAATCTGATTGAATCAAGGGTATTTTTTCTTGTCGATGTTTAAGCTTAAATAAAAAGGAAATCTGCTCAAATTAAGAGGCTTGGTTCTTGATTTAAGCTTAAATCTGATTGAATCAAGAGCCATTTTTCTTGTCAATGTTTTCAAGAGTTTGGACTCTAGATCCAATGTGTTTTTTTCCAGTACAATAGAGAATTTGCAGGTGTCTGAAATTTTGTAAATTTCACATTTAAAATGAAAATACTAAAAGAACTGAGCACCAGAATATCCTTGATTTCTAATTTGAAATAATTCCTTGAGAAAATGTGACATTATAATCTAATCTGCTAAAATTCATGTGTTTGGCGGAAAATTCCGCCAGATGGCATTACAAGGCAGCACATTTTCTAACTTTTCAATCCATTTTCCTACAATTACCCATTACAGAAAAAATTACGATACATACTGCGCACTCGGCTCATTAAGCACTCTTAGATGAAGCAATAAAAATTGTTGGCGCAAACTCTCAATTGACAAATGACACTGACATCCCACGATCAACGCTTCTTAATAATGCCTCACCGTCAAAATATTATTCGGCCAATCTCAATCATTGATTTGTTCACAATCAGAAAAATCGGTACTCACGATCAGCTCAGGTGGGAACCCCCACCAGCGCCCCCTCCCCCCGCACAAACGTGAGTAACGGTCCGATTCACCTGAATCCTCGGATGAGTCACCTTCTTCGTGAATGAAGCGCCGGGAAGGTAGGCCGCCCGCCAGGCAGCGAGGGGCCCCGACGCGGGTCGTGGTGGGGGCGACGACGGCAGCTGCGGCGCACACCGGTTCGAGTCAAGGAGAGGTCGGACAAAATATGGAAACTTTAAAGCTTATAACTCTGTTAATACAAAACTTTGAGGTTCTAAAAGTGGTTCCATTGGTTTCCTCGTGAGATTTTCTTCTTGATGCGCCCCTTAAAATTCAAAATGTGACGAAATAAACATCAAAATTTGCGTCTGTTTTAGTCTTAAGTTTCATGTCCGACCTCTCTGACTGACTTGATCCTCTGTGCGTCGCGGCGCGGCGTGGCAGAGGCCTCAACCAGTTTCGGGCCACGACGACGTCATTCCGACGACGGAGACTCAAGAACGTGGCTTATTCCTGCGTTGCCCAGGTAGGCATCCGGGAGTCACCCACCTTGGGGTCCCTATCGGGGAGTAAGTCATCGCGCGCTGGAATGGGAGTCCCGCCTTTGACACTGTTGTTGCTCCTTTGCGCATTATCGCTCGCGCTTGCGGGCACACGAGAGGTTCAGACCTCTCTCCAAAGCTCAATTTAGGGCTACTGCAGCTACAAACTGCTGCAACTCTTGATAAAATAAACGTGTTTTTTTTAAAAAAAAAAAAAAAAAAATCGAAAGCATTTCTGCCATCTCCAGCAAAAACGCCGTGACTCCATTCTGGATGTGTTCAGCTTTTTACCGACAAAATGTATATTACTGGAAAACTATCGAAAATTCTTAAAGTCTAAATTCCGATTCTAAATTCTTGTTTCAAAATTTCCGTTCTTAATTCTAAAATAGCTGTGGTATACTATTGAAATGTCAAAGTAATAAAATAAAGCCTCATAGCGATCAGGTTTTTCCGTAATAGAACAGTGTGTGTTGAAGAAAAATGCGAAGTATTGATTGGAGTTACGGCGTAATTTCTATGAATTGTAGATTTGTTGAACGTATGTCTGAACGCTTATTTGGAATTTGTGTAAATAAAACTTACCCGGTAAAAAAAAAAAAAAAAAAAAAAAAAAAAAAAAAAAAACTAAAAAGAGGGTTTTAAACTTCCTAAAAAATGTGCCCACTTTGGAAAAAAAACACATTGGATCCAGAGTCCAGACTCTTGAAAACATTTACAACAAAAAATACCCTTGATTCAATCGGACTTTTGCTTGAATCAGAACGAAATCCGCTTAAATTAAGAGGCTTGGTTCTTGATTTAAGCTCGATTCTGATTGAATCAAGAGTACTTTTTCTAGTCGATGTTTTTAAGAGTCTGGACTTTAGATCCAATGTTTTTTTTTTTTTTT
This sequence comes from Bemisia tabaci, assembly GCF_001854935.1. Classification (NCBI taxonomy): domain Eukaryota; kingdom Metazoa; phylum Arthropoda; class Insecta; order Hemiptera; family Aleyrodidae; genus Bemisia; species Bemisia tabaci. The sequence goes on along the minus strand of NW_017547211.1, from coordinate 4,184,662 downwards.
TTTTTTTTTTTTTTTTTTTTTTTTTTTTTTTTTTTTTT
>NW_017547211.1:4159539-4184417 GCF_001854935.1 Bemisia tabaci | reverse complement strand
GGGGAAAAAAAAAAAAAAAAAAAAAAAAAAAAAAAAAAAAAAAATCAATATTTTGAAGATAATCTGCTCGAAGCGGCAACAGAGATTATCCGCGGAGCTTGTAAGTTGCCTCGGCGGGCTCAGCTGAGTTTTACAGCTTGAATGGCTCGGAATCAGAATGCACGACAGTTTGTGACTCGTTCCAGCGAGTGAACGTCGACTCCGCTATCGCTCTCAACGGGTACCCGGGTTGTGCAACGACAGTGGACAGTGCAGTGTTTGTGTTGTGTTTTCGCGGACACTCTCAGCTCCGCCCTGGAAAACATGCGATGATGCGCGGAGCTTCGTGGTGTTTCGCGTTTCTCTGCCTCATCTCACTCGATTGGCCCTCAGCTCTTGCCAGTAAGTTCCACGCATTTACGAGTATTCCTCCTGCCCAACCCCAACGTCGAGCGAAAGCTCGAGGTGTTACAGCTGGTGACGTAAAAAGTTTGGAGGTTAAGGCCCAGCGCAGGTGGGCGGGGGAGGATACGGTGGGATGGGTCCATTTCGATAACATAACCTCAATTCGTGCCCCAGGTCGATTTTGCAAACGCATCGTCCACGCCCCTAATATGAAACCTGAGGGAGATTATCAAACCGTGAGATGAGTGAAAAAAATTGCAAGGGGTTCAGAGAACCAGGATGGTTCTAGATAAAATTCCTAGAGCAAGGACGTATAAGGAATGGAGAAGCCATAACGACAGTGACCCATTGTGAAAGTTTGATATTTACGAATCGAACGTGTCAATCCGACCATTGCGTCAGTATATCCAGCTTGACGCTAATGAGTGATGAACTGGGAGTGAAGTTGGGCCAGCATGAGTTTTGTCAACCTCAAAGTTGGGACTTGTCAGTTCTCGTGCTGCCCTGCGCAAAAACTGATGATTCATCTACCTGTTATGTACCAAGTCACTCATTGCGTTGGATTCTGCAAAGATGTGACTAATGTAAGGAGTTAAAGTACCTATATTTGGGTTCCGTTCTCTTTGGATTAACTACCTCTCCGCCTCGCGGTACCGCGAATAGGAAAGGAGCCTCTCAATTTCCTCCTCAGAGACTAATTTTATTGATAAGTATCGTATCAACTTTTTCGTTAATTAAGTATATGTTCAGCTTTTCAATGGTCTCACACGCTTTAAAAAATGATGGAAAAAGTCGCGGAAAATATAGTTTTTGCTGAAGTAACATACCGTCCCCACAAGTCTTTCTGAATCCGCTTAAAAAACGTGCAGTTTATTTTATACTTCTAAATCTTATTCACTTCAAGTACGATTTCTGACGGACCAATAATTTTGAATATTGACCGCGGAGTTTCTCTCAAAAGAAGGTCATCTCTACCTGTATAACGTAGGTGTAACGCTTCTTTTGAATCGCGGGATTGCAAGCTGTTGGCCGGTTAAAACGTTGGGCCGCCCAGCCACAGCGCCTATGAAGTTCATCTTGATGAAAATGCCCTTCGGGTAATGTCCTGAAAATATGAGTAGGCATATTTCTTCAAAAATGCTCTGTTTTAGAGTATTTTAAATAAATTTTAGAGTACCGTTTTAGAGTATTTTGATCAGGTACAGAAAACAGAAAGAAAAACTAAATTTAAAACCTGTTTACTACTCCAATGTTTGATACAAACTTGTTTTTATTGATAACAAGGACATAGGTACAAACCATCACGTAATGAATGACAGTCGGTCAATGATGATTCTAGTCATATTCATTCGTGTTTAGGTGTGTAGCACACACTTATTGACTATGATGATTCCTGGTGTATTTATTTCATCCAAATTCCCCATGGTTTCCGTGACCTCCCGCACGAAGCATAGCTTTAACTGACGGGGAGAGTTTAATTTAACGCCGTGTCAGTTCGCCTTCAATTTTTGACGTAGGCAAAATTAGCTCATACATGATCGAATAGTGGTATCATTGTGAAATGGCACGCTTACTTGGATAGCGGTGTGCCCGCTATCGCAATAGGCTTGAAAAATCACAGTGATTTTTAATGAAAGTGATTAATCTTTGTGACTGGCGAAAAACACCTGTTATTCTACTATCTTGCGGTTTTCTCTGAAAGTTTAGCTTTAATGAAAATATTTTAGAAATTTAGAATATTTTAGAACTTTTCTTTCTTTTCCACTGGAGAATAGTTTTTTTAATTTTCTTTTCACTTAAAGTTCCATAAATTGAGGCATTTTTTCCCTTGTAATCGAGTGTGAAACACATTTTCTTCCTTCAGAATGAAGTTTGAGAGGCATACATGTTGATCTCTTCTCTAAGGTGTTAATGGCTCAGATGTTAATTAAAAGCACCAAATAAACGTATCCACCAACCAACCATACTCCAGCCCCCATTACTTTGTACCTTTCAGTCTTCGGTCGGTGGGTCAATGATGACAGACAAGCGACGTAATGCCAATAAATGTGTCTAGAATATAACACCGATGTTTACAAAACTGTATAAATGAAAACTCGAACTAAAGTTTGTAGAATCAAATCAAGTTCGACAAGAGTGCTACCGCCGCGCACCGCTCCGCCTTTAATTAGATGAAGGAACTTCAAATTAAATTTGAGGGAGTTCGCTCTCTTCATGTCACATTGTCACAGTCACACCTCAGCAAGACAGAGTCGCCGAGAAGTTTAGACATGCCGCTTGCAAACACAGATTCTTGGCAAAGGACAATCAAATCGCAATTCGTCTAATCTAATCGCTAACCCTCGCGTTGTTTAACTAAATAAATTCCAATCGAATGATATTTGGATATTTTTAATGATGTTTAATGATGTTTAGATACACTGGAAAAAACACATTAGATCTAGAGTCCAGACTCTTGAAAACATTGACAAGAAAAAGGACTCTTGATTCAATCAGATTTAAGTTTAAATCAAAAGGAAATCCGCTCAAACTAAGAGGCTTGGTTCTTGATTTAAGCTTAAATCTGATCGAATCAAGAGTATTTTTTCTTGTCGATGTTTTTAAGAGTCTGGACTTTAGATCCAATGCGGTTTTTTTTCCAGTGTATTTTTTATCTGCAGCATTAAGGATGGCAAAATAAACAGACATGCACAGTTCCGTATTAAATACGTTTTATTAGCGTGTATTTGTTTCTTGTTTCTTGTGTCGAAGGATTGAATTCAAGACGTTAAAGAGGAGGCAATGGAGGGCCATAGGGCCGACAATTTTCCCAAAAAAATACTATCTATACGAGGATATACGAATGTTTTTTTAATTGTGTACACCCCCCCCCTCCCATGAGAATCTTTTGATAGTACTATATTTCCTCTTTTATGTGGAAATTTCAGGCTTCACTTTTATCCGCGGAAGGGATTGTGCATCCATCTTTATTATTATAGGTGAATGATCTTGTCACACCGCAGCTGGTGATCAGTTCTTTTTTGTCTAGTGGCTCGGGTTGCAGCTGTTTTCCTCTTTTTTCCATGCGCAAAATTTGGAGCAGCTGGAAAATATTGTACGGCACAGGGGGAGGGGGGCAGGAAAACTAACGGGAGACAACTGCGCTGGCTGCAGCCGTGCTGGAGACGTCCCGCGCATTTGTTTACATAGGTGTCGCGGCGAAAACGCGCTTCCGATTGGCCCGCGATGACCCAATCGGCCCGTGATTTGACCCGATTCCCACCGCTGTTGCCAAACTGAATTATAAAATCCATCCGATTCACTTGCATTCACTTAACATCCAATATCGGGCGCTGTTTATCCCTCAATTTTACCTCTGAGCATATGGGATCCAGTTTTTCTTCGCCAAAAATTTGAAGCGAGCCCAGTAATTTAGGGAAATGTCTTAAATATCTCGATTTCTTTTACTTGCATTGTAGATTTTCACTGAAAGTTTAATTTGTTGAACGCAAAACGTTCGTTCATATGGAATCCCTGGTAGAAATTGGCAGTAGAATCTGTGTTCCAAAATACCATCGACCTATAACCGGCCGTAAGATTTCCAATAGCTTCTATAGCCGGCAACACAATTTCTTATAGCCTTTTACAGCCGATGGCGACTAAGCAACAGCCTGGCGATAAAGTGTATGCTAAACGTTACTAATTACGGATCCTAGGACTTATTGGACTATACCGCTCTCTTTTTGGGCAGTAGTATCTTGATTTATTTTGCGAGGAAAGTTCCGTACTTTTGAAGGATGCCTGCCGTTCCTAACATGTTGGAGCGCCTGCAATTTCGTATGATACTGTGCAATACCTCTGGTGTGAAATAGTTGCTTCAAGCGCCGTGGTACGCTGCGGCGCGGCGCGGCGGGCGGGCAACCAGCGCGAAACGCGCATTGACGCCTTCAAACCTAACAGGGATACTTCACGCATTGCGCAATGCGTGAAGTATCCCTGTTAGGTTTGTAGGCGCCAGTGTGCCGCCGCTTCGCTGTGTTAGGCTCTAATATTTAATCTGGCAGAGTCAGCATTATTCAACTCATGACTTTGAAATTTTTGCGCATTCTGTATGGATTATTCTCATTTTAATTGATGGAAAAAAATATGTAGTAAAGGAAAATATAATTTGCGTTTTGTAAATATTAGGGTGATTCCATACAAACTTAAGGATTTCCAAAGCACACGAATTTCTACACAATTTCTGATAGCCTTTTATAGCTGATGGCGAAAAAGCAACAGCCAGGCGATAAAGTGTAAAGTCCGGCGATAGGAACTATAGCCCGGCTGTATAATTTTTTATCGCTTCGTGTAGCCCGGCCGTATGATTTTTTCCACTTTCTATAGCCAGCTATATGATGTTCTATCGCCTTTTTCAGTCGGCTGTAAGAGCTCCTATGGTATTTTGAAACGCAGCTCCTATCGCCAATTTTTACCAGGGACATCTACGTTTTTACTTCGCATGGTATGGAATGCCAGATTTTTCAGCTCTTTAAGGCGGGGCGTCCCTAGTCTCCTCAGGGTCCAGTCTGTCATATCCAGTCAAAACTTTAATAACAGGAGCTTTTAACCTCCAACGTATCAATGAGTTTCTTTTTTTTTATAAAGTTTGAAAGAGTTCAATAATGTCCTTGATACTTTGAAAAAAGTGTATCAGGCTAACACACTGAAAAAAACTCCGGCTTTGGAAGCCGTACTTACGGGCTATAGATATACATATATTCTTCAGACATAACGTCCGCGTTCCGGGCTCAGAGTCCAAAAGTTCCCGGCGTACCACCTGGAGCAATCGCAGCTACGGCTCCAGCACCCAGAACTTACGCACTCTGAGCCCGGAACGCGGACGGTATGTCTATGTAACCAGAAACTTTTTTCAGTGTATTTTTAAAAATATCTTGCATGGCCCTAGGCCCTAGCACGCAGATCCCAAAACTTCCCATAATGTTCTGAATGACGACATCGATTCCTTCGATTTCCTCAGGTCATATAGTGCTTGAATTAACCCTGGAAAAATCAAGTTTTTGGAATTATAGCTCCATTTGGCTACGGCGCACAGTGAATCGAGTCAATTAGAGGTCGGACGTGGAAGTTTTGACTAAAACTGCAAATATTGATGTTTATTTCGTCACATTTTAAATTTCGAGGGATGCTTTCAGAAGGAAATTTTACGAGGAAACCAATGGAACCACTTTTAGAACCTCAAATTTTTGTATAAACGGAGATATAAGCTTCTAAAGTTCCAAATTTTGTCCGACCTCTCCTATTGATTCGATTCACTGTGCGACGGTGGACTTTTCTCGGTATGCTGTTTCTCCTACCGGATTTCAAAAAGTTAATCCTCGTCTCCGCTCTTCTCTGACTTTTCCATAAGTTCCTTTTTTTTCGAGAAACTGTCCATTTAACCTTACGCACTTTCTCATGCGGTCTTGCCACTTCTCAAACATCGTTTTCCTGAATTCTGCGTTTGGAATTGGTTTGAAAAAGCTCTGGACTGCTTCCTGAATCTAAGACTTCGATTCAAATCTTGGCCCGCGTAACTGTTTTTGGCCGATCGACTTCGATTCGAATTCATCCCAAAGACTCGTTCCACTGTGCGGCGCCCACTTGATGCGCTCGAGTGCGTGACGGTCGGCGCATGCGCGTCGCGACGCCCGGGCTAATTCGGCCCACGCGTCCTTGAACTGCCATACGCACGGAGTTTGGAGTGTTTATGATCGATGCACATTCGGCGGAAATTAGAACGCCTCCGCCCGGAATCGTGTTATCGTTTGTCAGTGAAAATGAAATACCATTTTTCAAGTGCAGCGGTCTGCGCCGTACGTGTAGCCCGGCCGGACTCTCGAATTAACAGTTTTTCAGCGGATCGGCCATAACGCCGGCTCGGCGCCAACAAAAGAAGAAAACGCCAACTCCAGTACGACCCTCGTAAATCGTCGCAAAGGACGTGACTTTATTCTTTCGTGAGCCATGAAAAGCGTTCAGTCACACGGAAATCAGGGCTCACGCCGAAAAGAAACTACGCTCATCTGAGTCTCGGAGCGCGGAAATTACTCGGCGATTATAGGACGCTGCAAAATATTTACTAATTTTTGTACGTATGTGATGAAAAGTCGAGTGGAGTTGCCGCATCAGCGGAAACTCCAAGTATTTCCTCTTGTAGGGTAACAGAAAGCAGACAAATTATACTTCGAAAACGGCAACTCTGATCCTTGCATCGGCTACATTATGAACCGACAGTTTGACAGAAATCACAATGTATCACCATTATGCAAATAGCTAACAATGAATGTCTAAACTGAATGCCGGAAAGTTGATGCTGAAGTAGTCAAATATCTTTCTATTTTTATTTCCGAAGAAAAAAATCCCATTTTGTTCAGTTCTGAACGATGAAAAGTACTTTTGAGTTCGCATTGCATGCCGGAATAGGTTAGATCCACTACGAGGGGAAAACTTTGATAGTCAAATTTAACTGGACAATTTGATCTTTTACATGAAAACGGTAGTGCGGATTTTCTTGCAAATTTCAGCCAATTTTCTCCATAGTACGAAGTAAATTCCTTAAAATTTTCAAAGGAATCCGCACAAATGTTCTCTCGTAAAAAAACTAAATTTCCCAATTAAATTCGGGAATATCTGATGTGGCTTGGTTCCTTTCTGCTAAACGCGGTCCAATTAACACGTGAGAGAGAGATCAGCGTTTACTGTTTACACCAGATTTATAGAACTCTAACTCGCTCGCTACAAACCAAAATCAACATCCATCAAATCGGTCATTGAAAGCAAAATTATCATTTCGTAAATAATCACTTTATTTTCGACGTACTTGCTTCTCTCTTTTAATATATCGTAGTTTTAAACCCGTAAAAAGCTATCTTTTACAATAATGTGAGAACTTTCACCGCCCTAAGGGGTGGCGCCCCAAGCCAGTGCGTATTTTTTGTGCTCCCCCAGGACAGGACTATGTCCGTGTGATCATAATGACAATAAAAAAAAGACGCCGATTTGGTTAAGACGCCCCATTCGAGGCCCTCGTACTTGTGTAGCAAATGAAGCTTTGCCAATTAAGTTAAGTTCTTTGAGCGAATCAACAGATGGATCAACTTGTTGCGTCCGTCTGCTTGAATTTATTTTCGCTACGAGCCAAGCCGGCCGGCGACTGCTCAATCGTATACCTTAAACCGTGACTGGTGCGGTGATACTCCTCGTCATACTTGCCAAACTGCACAGAAAATTCGCTATTTTATTCTTATTTTGGCGTTGTCTCTCGCGAATCGTCAGCCGTCAGCATTGTGCTCAAAGTTGCCGTGGTTATTGTTAACGTGCGAAAAAGTGAACAATGAATTCAAATTATCCTCGTCTTTTGTCAGTGCTGCCATTTCCCGGAATTAATTCCAAAATTCGGAACTTTTCTCGGAATCTTCGGATTCCCCGGAGTTGTCAGTTATTTCGGAATTTCCTCGAAATTTGCGATATTTCGCCAAATTGACCATTAATTTGATCAAATCTAGGGACTTTTTGATATTCGACGATTTTCGTAACTAAATCTGGGCGTATTTCGGAATTTTCCCCGCAACTTTGGCAAATCGGAATATGTTTCCGGAAATCGGAATAATTTCGGAATCTTTTGATAAAATAAAATGGTAACACTGTCTTTTGTAAACTGTTTATATTCAAAGATGTCTATTTCAATTTCTATCACTCTCTATAATAATACTGTTGCAATAACAGGACAGAGTTGTGGATTGACTAAAAGTCATTCTAGAGGTATAAATCCAGTGATGAGTCTGAAATTCACCTCTATCGCTCAATTCACGTAATCCGTAACTCAAAATCGGTAGTCGAATTTCCCGCGTTCAGAGGCACTTCCTCCTGCGTCTTTGGCAGCCAGGTTTTCCCAGAGAGAGAGTGAAGAAAATTTAACCTGAGTATATCCGAACATACCCCCGCAAACTGTCTCCAGTTTTTATACGCAGGATTTCAATTGTATGAAAGTATTTATTTTTGCCTTCTTGTTCTACACGAAAAGAAAATAGGCTTTAAAGCAAGGAAAATCACATGTAAAGAAAATTTTATAACAGTTTGTGAGATTGTTCGTATATTTTAGAAAGGTTATTTTGCGTCCTTTTCTGGGAAAACCTTGTTGACGACAATTGGGAATTTTTTATTTCAAATTGACAACTCGGCCGTTATCAAATCGTTAATTTCCGCGTGGAGCAAGCGTGTGTGTGATGCATTAGGATTTCACCGACTACTATGACTATCTCATTCTGACAGTCGTTTTTGCGCCGGAGATGATCGCAAATATCACGCTTTTTTTCTTCCTTTTTTTCAAATACGCGGATAGTTACATTTCTAAGTTGTGAATGGAGAAGATAAATTTAATTATTATCAATGAATGCGTGTTTGTTGCTATTTCCGTCCGCGGGGAAAAACAAACAAGGAAAGGAAGTACGTTTTGTAACTTAATCGTTTTTTTTTTTTTGTTTTTTGTTTGTTTGTTTGTTTGTTTTTTTTTATGCGACTTGCTCTATGGTCATGTAGACCCTGGTAAAAATTGGCGATAGGAGCTGCGTTTCAAAATACCATAGGAGTTCTTATAGCCGACTAAAGAAGGATATTAAAAATCATATAGCTGGCTGTAGAAAGCGGAGCAAATCATATAGCCGGACTATACGAAGCTATAAAAAAGTATACAGTCGGGCTATAGTTCCTATCGCCGGGCTTTACTCTTTATCGTCATTGGCTATAAAAGGCTATAGGAAATTGTGTAGAAATTCGTGTGCTTTGGAAATCATTAAGTTTGATACTGAACTACCTTAATATTTACAAAACATACATTATATTTTCCTTTAAAACATATTTTTTTCATCAATTAAAACGAGAATAATCCATACAGAGTGTGCAAACATTTCAAAATCATGAGTTGAAAAACGCTGACTTCGCGAGATTAAATATTAGAGCCTAACACAAACGGAGCGGCGACGCACTGGCGCCTACAAACCTAACAGGGATACTTCACGCATTGCGCAAACGTGCATTGACGCCTACAAACCTAACAGGGATACTTCACGCATTGCGCAAACGTGCATTGACGCCTACAAACCTAACAGGGATACTTCACGCATTGCGCAAACGCGCATTGACGCCTACAAACCTAACAAAGATACTTCACGCATTGCGCAAACGCGCATTGACGCCTACAAACCTAACAGGGATACTTCACGCATTGACGCCTACAAACCTAACAGGGATACTTCACGCATTGCGCAATGCGTGAAGTATCCCTGTTAGGTTTGTAGGCGCCAATGCGCGTTTCGCGCTGGTTGCCCGCCCGCCGCGCGGCGCCGCAGCGTACCACGACGCTTGAAGCAACTATTTCATACCAGAGGTAATGCACATTATCATTAGAAATTGAAGGCGCTCCAACATATTAAGAATGACAGGTATCCTTCAAATGTACGGAGCTTTCCTCGCAAAATAAATCAAGATACTACGGCACAAAAAGAGAGCGGTAGGTAGTCCAAAAACTAAGTCCTAGTATCCGTATTTAGTAACGTTTAGCATGAACTTTATCGTCTGGCTGTTGCTTAATCGCCATCGGCTATGGAAGGCTATATAAGAAATTGTATAGCCGGCTACAGAAGCTATTGGAAATCTTACAGCCGGCTTTAGATCGATAGTATTTTGGAACACACATTCTACTGCCAATTTTTACCAGGGGAGTTATCCAGTCCGTGAGACATTCCTGTGACTTCTCAAAAATCTAGTGGGAGGGAGTAAGGGAGGGGGAGGAAGGGGGTGAGAGGGAGGAAGAGAGATAAGGGGAGGATAGAGAGCGAGAGAGACTTGAAGTTTTGGCAAAACAAAAAGCAAATACTCATTAAATCCAATCAATTGCGGAAAATCTCTCCGAGGGGAACCATAAGCCAGATTGCGAGCCAATTATTGAAATTGATAGACATAGCTATAAACAAGAAAGACAAAAGGAATATGGAGGGATCCTACTGGTGGAAGCGGGTGGTTGCAATAGACAAATGAGGTAGCTAAAATAGATAGAATAGATGAAACTACGTCAACCCACCAGAGACCCTATGGTTAGTCCATCATAGTTTCTCACGTAGTCTATAGGAACCACCCTTCTCAACCAATAGAATCACTTTTTACTCCCTGTTTCTCCTTCGTCTATCGATTTGTTTTTCAATTTCAATAATCAGCCCGCTGGTCTTTTCCAAATGACAACGTAGGATGCATCGTTCGTTGAACCATGTACACGTGAAGGTCATACCTCTATTACTCATCTCGTAAAAGTATCAAAATTAAAGGTTACGCTGCATTTCCCTCGTTCTTCCTCAACTGGTCAAAAAAAATTTAAAAAATAAAAGCTCGAAATCTACGTGTTCCTAGACCCCAAATAAATGACCCCTCACCGGACGAGACTTAATTTGTTATGAAAAGGATTTTGTATAGGTCTCGGATCCGTGATTGTTTAGTCGGAGAACGTAGCCATCCATAAAAGAAGCACAAAAATAGTCAAGTTTATTTATTCCCACGATCATGACTAGGAGGCTAACAAAGCCGGTGGGTGATCGGATGATCATAAACACACGTTTTCACTCATCGTACTTGTGTACCTCTCAATCTCAAAGTTTGATGCTTGGCCGTCATGCTGACAATGAGTCACGATTTCTTGAATTCCACTCGTGTGCTACACTCTAGATCAGCGGTACAATTTATCTCAAGTAATGACGTTAGATCGAAAAAGTCAGCTCAGTTTTTGGTCATTAATTGGCGGATCTCAGTTAATAAATATATGAGGCTCAACGAAGGATAATGAGGCTGTAAGAGTCATAAATCGATAAAGTTTGATGATTCCATTGCATACCATAACGCGACTCTGCCAAGAAATGCGTCTACTGCACTAAAAAAATTAAACTATCCTTTTAAGGAAAATTATCTTTGTCACAAAGAAGACCTATAATGAGACCGAATACTCTCATCACAATTTGGAAAGTTTCACCACGACAAGTGAACTTCCTTGTCACGATTAAAATTTTACCTAGCTCAATGACTCGCACCTTATATTATTTTTTACGGCGTAACTAGAATAACTAACGAGGAAACGAATTCGCTTGTTAGTTACTCTTTAAGCAAAGGATATGGCGAAAGTGAGACACCATCATCAATGCATCATGCATGCAATGGTATGCTGTACCATTATGAGTTTAGACTTAAAATTGTTTGAAACAACGGTTTGAAAGTTTCACTGAATTTTATCGGCAGCTCGAAGAAAATTCAGTGAAATTTTCAAACAGCTTCGTTGAATAATTTCTCTGTAAAAAAATAAAATAGCGGCGGAAATTCTTAAACGTCGCATGGTCCTTGTGATACTTTGGCTGGGAGGTGACGATATATCGGTATACCTAAAACAATAACACGCACTACTGACATACATTTACACGCACATACATAGATTTTGTAAATAATACATAGTTTTATTCAGAAACTTCTTTTGTAAAAAAAAACATAAGAAAAAAAACAAAAAAAAATCTGAAATTTTAAAAATTCTCATTGAAAATTGACCAATCGACCATTGAATCCTCCTCGTGCGTACGCAAATTGACGTTCGTAAGACGGCCGATTTTTTTAGAATTCCAACACAATTTTGCAATGCTGGAAACGAAGATGACGATGACACGTCCGTCACCTTGCTAATGCTCGGAAGACGGTGGCGATTAAATGGCACGTGCTTACTTATTTTTACGTTATACAGAACCAAATCAAGCACTCTTAGTGGCACACTGACATGACGGATTTATTCCGAATATATACTGGATCTGTGTATCTAGGCACTGTGGAATATCACTGTTCGTGCATAATAGTTCACACTGAGGAAGTCAGGTTGAGGAAACTGATAGAGTTCTTAGTTCATAATGTATCAGTTTTTCGGGCTGTTGAATGAATTTCTCGAGAAAGCAGGAACTGAATCACCGTCCTAAACAGCACAGTAATACTTCAATAATAAACTTACAGAGAAGATTATGAAAATTCGGAAAAATTCCAAAAGAGTGATGTTTTTTGGTTGTTCTTTAAAAAAAATAATATTTGTCTCGAATTGCAGTAGGTACAGAGCCTGTCACACGATCAAAGTAAAACTCTTAAAGAGGCGTCACTTAGGGTCACGTGACCCTTTATTTACGTCAAAGATTGCCGGCCCGAAAATCTTTGAGGATCTCGTGCCCCACGTGACGCCACTTTGAGAGCTGTACTTTGATCGTGGCACGGGCTTGACACATCGTATATTGAGACATGTTTTTTGCATCTTCTATCATTAATAAAATTTTAAAAGCTGCAAAAGTGACTGAGGAAAGAGTGCTCAGAGCTCACGTGAAATTCTACATTTTAAATTTCGCATTTTCGCCCCGACGGTTTCCGACGAATTTTAATTTTTCTCTCTCTGCAATGACGACATGAATCAACAGTGTTCAGTTGAAACTGGCAACATAACAAAGCCTCGGAGTAGCCGTTGACATTGCACTACTTTGACGAATGTCCATTTGGAGTTTGTCGATGGAATTTTAATCTCCCTCCCGATATTCAATACTTTTGTTTTCCCGCTTCAGCGCGTGGTGCATACATGCATTCAGCCGCAAGAAACTGAGACCAAAATAAAAATATCTCGGAACGTGACCACGGTTTATTTGCTCGAGATCTTGTCGCCTCCATTCAGCTAGGCGAGCTGTTGAATTTTTCCCAGCTCAGGTCGGCCATGGTCAAGATAGAACGAACATTAAATGACGTCATCGGCAATCCACAACGGCGGTGATCTTTAACGCCATTTTCCCAATACTTTGTATAAGATGCAGGAAAACAGATTATTCGGGGGTTTAAGAGTTATCTATGATGTTTTTTGTCAGTAAAAATCAATTCTACCATAACTTGAGTTTTCTTCAGTTTTAGTTCTCTTTTCTACGAATAAAAGAGAAATTTTGAGAATTTTTTTACGTTTACGTTTATTGATTTTTTGAAGCCTTTATAAAAAAAGCACGGGAAAAAAACACCTTGGATCTAGAGTCCAGACTCTTGAAAACATTGACAAGAAAAAATACTCTTGATTCAATGGGATTTTTGCTTGAATCAAAACGAAATCCGCTTAAATTAAGAGGCTTGGTTCTTGATTCAAGCTAGATTCTGATTGAATCAAGAGTACTTTTCCTTGTCGATGTTTTTAAGAGTCTGGACTCTAGATCCAATGTGGTTTTTTTTCCCAAGAAGCTTAGTTTACTTATTTCGACTGCACCGGAAAAATTTTGTATTACATTCATAGGAATATTCAGTATATTTTCCGCACATGATTCTTCTCTGGGCCAACAGAAATATTTCACTATAATCTGAATTCTTTAATATGAGGTACCGATATTTTCCGTCGTCTCTATATAATTAAAGTTCAGGGCGAGAAATGTTTACTAGCAGTCTCTTCTGATCGGAACGGAATTTTTTTTGAGCATAACTTCCGGAATGCCGAATTTACTAATAAGTCGCGATGGACCTTTTAATTTGAGAAGTTTCTGTGAGCCCTCTCTTCAAATATGCCCATTACGGCGGGAAATGTGAATTAACTCGTCCGACGTTCAGAGTTCCACACCGACATCCATCTGGTTTGTCAAACCGAGCGCTCAGTTTCTGCAACTGAATAAGTAGTTAACGTAAAAAGTGAAAAAATTTCCGCATGAAAGCTTATTCACAATGAATTTCAAGACTCTCAAAAATAGCTTGAAAGAGATAATCTGCAGACTCACACACATTCAAAAAAGAAGAACATTAGCCCTTATCGCCAGATACCTCGCACTTGCACACTTTTTCTCTTATCGGATGAGATAGTTAATTGTCATCACCTCTGACATTAAACATTGATTCGCTATACGGTTCGAGTGATGTACCGATCACTTTCACTTTTCGTGTAAGCCCTCAAGCTAGAAGTGTCAATGACTCGTGGTAATAACTGAGAGACGGATCTTCGTTTTTGACACCATTTGCGTAGACTTCAGTCGTCGAGACAGTGTCAATTTTTACTCTCTTTTTTCAATACTAATTATTTCAACAGCAGGGGCGTACTGGCCCACCGGTGCGCCCTTCCGCCCAGGCGCCCTGACGCCCTACTGCTTTCAGAAAATGAAAAAAAAAAATAATAATCATGCGACAATGAAGATGTGAGAGGGCGGCGGCCTCTTGTTAAGAGAGAGCATGCTTTCTTATTTAGAGACAGGGCGCCCCTTTCCGGACAAGTGCGTAAGGGAACAAGGTAGGTTAGTGCGCCGAAGGTGGTGCTGAGATCTTGTGGCACAATTTTCCTCATTTAAAACCACGTAAAGTGACTCTAATATGCGAAACCATTTTTCATTTATTTTGTCTTCAGAATGGCTTAAAACTGCGTCTAAAAAGGTTATGTTTTTCAAAATTTTCCGGGTGAGGACCCCCCGACTCCCCACCATACCCCCCCTTCCCCTGTGGCGGCGCCCTCAAAGTGTCTGTCCCGCGCCCCTTTAAGGGTCCCAGTACGCCCCTGTTCAACAGGATGGAAGGATGGATAGAGCAATTAAGAACAGGATCGTCCAGGGCAGGAGAGCCATCGCGATGCTGAACGGGGTGCTCTGGGATCAGAGCATTTCAAAGGCAAACAAGCACCGGATATATGACGCCCTCGTTAAAAGTATCGTGCTCTATGGTAGTGAAGTGTGGCCTTTGACGAAAAGAACGCAAGAAATGTTGAGGGCAACTGGAATGGATTTTTGGCGGCGATCTGCCGGCATTTCGAGACGGGACCGTGCGACAGTGGTTCGATGTATCGTTTATTTCAAAACAATAGAACCTAACCTCAAACAAACATTTTAGGATTCAATTTAGAAAAGCTGAAAATGAGAAAATTCCTGTCAATTTCACTTTTCATTGCCATTTGGTACTCGAGAAAATAAAAGTTCGTTCACATAAGACCCGTTACCTCAAATTTCTAGATTGACTTTTGAGGCTGTGGTTACATATTGAACTGCAATCGATATCAATATAATCTCACCTGAGTGATCTGTCGAATACGATCTATAAAAACCATTGAGTGAACGTGCCGGTGGGGAAGGGTGTATAAGACGCGTTTACTCGTGTTGGGCACTTTGTTTGTGTAAGCCCTGTCTATACACTTACAAGAGTTCAGTTCCGTAAACCCATCCCTGTTTGGACAAGGCTTTCCACTCATAAAAAACGAACGAAAAAATTATGAAAGAACAAACATAAATGTGGTTAAAAATTTTAACTTCCACCGCCGTGCCGACCGCACTGTATTGGCGTAATGCGTGAGGTATTCATGTAGTCTTGTAGGCGCTATGCGTTTCACGCCGACCGCCACTGAGCACACTGTTTGGCGCAATGCGTGAAGTATTCATGCAGTCTTGTAGGCGCTATGCGTCTCACGCCGACTACTGCTAACCGCAGTGTGTTTGACGCAATGCGTGAAGTTTTCATGCAGTCTTGTAGGCACTATGCGTTTTATGCCAACCGCCGCGCCGCTCCGTTCCAGGTCAAATTGAGTCTTTGGTTTCTCTCTTAACTCGACTAATTTAAGGTGTCGTCTCTTGTATCACCGAAAGACAACAAAATTAGAAATTACTGTACTTTTACTCTCAGGGATTGAGAGATTTTGTCGCCTTTCCTCGTTTGTAATTTATTTTCTGAATCCGATTTTTTTCTCTCTTTTTAGATACCTACATTCAAAAAAATTGCAAAATTTGCCGCCCCCTACATTTTGACGCCATGGGCCGCGGCCCATGTGGCCATCCCCTTGATCCGACCCTGGGCATTACCAGAAGCAGCCTTTTTAGATTTCACATTTCTTAATTTTTTCTCGGGTTTCTTTGCGTTTCACAACACGGAAACAACATCACGCTTTGAAAATTTTGGTGAATTTTTCCCATCGGCCGGATTATTGAGACTATGTCGGCACGACAAGACAAGACATAGCTCAATCTTAACCCTGCGATAGTGCGATATATTGCATTTCGATATTATCGGGCTGCTTTAAACTTTTAATAATTGGCCCGCAGGTTATATATCGAATATATTCACAAAATTTTAATACAGACTGTTACTTACAATTCGTTTTCTGTGGAAAAATAAAACATGTGAGGAGATTGGACAACATTCCATGTAGTTAGACTGGTATTAGATTCCTGGTCAAATCTGCCCAAAAATGATTTCCGATGCTCATGACATTCATTCTCCCTCTGCGTGGAAACAAATCCATTTCATCGGAAAAACACTGCGTCAGAAACGAGGAACCAAGCGACTTTTGTGTATTTCTAGATTTCTAAATCGCACGTTTAATAGAGTGAAGGTTTTGATCAGTGTAGTCATCGCTCTTAGTGCGGATTTCTCAGATCGATGGGCGAATTGAGAAGAAGGAGCGTCGGGAGTCACGCGTGCAAAAAAAAAGTCTATAGTTACGTCACTTGTGATAGGAGTTGTCATTATTGAACGAGAGATTCCAATAGTTCCACGAAATTTAAGATTACTGTGTATGCAATGTGACGTGAGAGTTCTCGCGGGCAAAATACATCTCCATGCATGCGCGGCTATTTCCTTGTATCTCGACGATTTTAAATGGTTGAGAATTGCGTCATTTCTGCCGGCGAGACGTCTCACCTGACCTGTCCATTTCTCTAGTGGTCAGTTTAAAGTGGCGTGGGGGAAGTTGAATGAGCATGCGCAAAGTTCGATCCGCGATCGTGCAGTATTTCGGCGCAGCGTTGCGTTGCATCCGTAAGTTTGCTTGAGCGGTTGGCAGTATGTGGCTGTCAACTGAAGCAATAAATTAAAGTAATAAAGTTATCATCAGTATGTGATCGTTCATAGGAAAGAAAGTAGCGGTACTCGGAAACTTAACATGTAGATATTGTTGCTTAGAGCTGTGTTCAAAAAACACTGGAAAAAAAGTCGCTTGGATCTAAAGACCAGACTCTAAATAATATCGACCAGAAAAAATACTCTTGATTCAATCAAATTTTTCCTTGAATCGAGGAGCCGAGCCTCTCGATTCACGCGGATTTTCTTTTGAATCAAGCATGAAGTCCGACTGAATCAAGAGTATTTTTTCTTGTCAATGTTTTTTGAGAGTCTGGACTCTCGATCCAAGCGACTATTGTTTTCCAGTGAACATTTTGATGGTTTTACCCCGAAAAATGCCTGGAAGTATCGGTGTGACAGACTCATCGCAACAAACAAACCGAGAGTTTCGTAGTTTTATCATCAATTTAAGTTGTTTTTTTTGGTAGTGACAACATTGCTTTCTCCTTTCCTTCCATATGACGTATCCTAACGGCTCCGTTATGGCAAATTTGACTTTTCCGTTGATTTCGCCAATCTCCTGCTCCATTAATCCGTAAGAATAAAGAATACTGCGGAGCTAGCGGTGATGGGGTTATCCAAAGCACTTAGTGAATAACTCCAATGTCATTAATGGTCAAAATGTTATTTCATTATTTTTTATGCTTTCTTATGTTGCTGTGACTCGATCCGGGTAAATACCCAGCAACTTCTACGCCGAAAAAAGAGGGTTGCGGTAGCCGCTATTTTTTTCACGACAATGAACATATATAAGAGGCAAAATGGGTTAGGTTAGGTTAGATTAGGTTAGGTTAGTTTAGGTTAGGTTAGATTAGATTGGGTTAGGTTAGGTTGGGTTAGGTTAGGTTGGGTTAGGTTATGTTAGGTTAGGTTATGTTACGTTAGGTTATGTTACGTTAGGTCATGTTACACTGGAAAAAAAGAACAAACCGCCAAGAAGTATTTCTTCTTAAATCAAGAATTTTGCTGCTTAAAATCTACTTTTCTGCTTAACTCAAGAATTAATTTTTTTGTATCAAGAAAAAGTCAGCTTAAAGCAAGATAAAAAAAATTCTTGGCGGCAAATTCAAGAATCATCATGCTTGAGCCAAGTTACTTTTTTTCAGTGTAGGTTAGGTTAGATTAGGTTAGATAATGTTACCTCCAGTTAAGCCAATTGGGGTCTCCGGGGCGTTCGCCCGTCCGTCCTCCACTGGTGGAGGACGGCCTTATGGCCCTCTTTTAATCGCTAGTTTTTGACCCTCCCCCCCCCAGAAATATTCCCCCACCCTAAAAAATTGTATACTGTTAAACTGGAATACATCGATCGAGGAAAAGTACAACAACGTTGGAACTTAAATGTTAACTACCTACTATGTTACCTATGTTACTAACCTAACAACTATTTAAATTCCGTTTTCCAGAATGGTAATTTAATATGGGTCGTTACCAATTTTTATTTAACGATATTATTTCCTGTAATAAAGTTAGCTTACAACCAATTTCAAATTCATGCTGCTAAAGTTTCACTCAAGCTTCGTAAAAATGGTCCTTATCATGATCTAAAGGCTCCCTCAAACCCTCCTTTATCACAAGGCGAGGCGTGAATGATCGATTATCGATATTTTCCCAAATGGTCCACCAGACGAAGTACGAATTTAAGGATTCTGATACATGTTTCTTAACCAGAATTTCACGTAGAACACGATTTTTGCATCGAAAATTACCAAAATCATTGCCTATTTAAGATATTAACGTTTTTATTTTACATTGGTTACGGAAAATTTGAATTGCCCGATCACACGAAACTCAATACTCTACATGAGTCCATTCGCGTACTACAGCGGTTTTGGCAGTCTTCTTAATCAAACATTGTTCGTTTTCCACCCTTTATTGTTCAAAGTGTAAAAAATTTACTACAGCTGAGTCAAAGCGTCAAGAGTGAGGTTGCCGGATTTTCATATCGCAGAGTGTCAAGGTAATGTCTCGTGTTCGATATGACTCACGTAGACCATTGAATTTTCATGAACGGGAGGTTTGAATTCACGCGTGAAGAAAAATTAAATATATTGGTTAGGATTTAATTTCAGTAATTTTCGTTGTGCAAACCGTGCTCTACTTAAAATTTTAATTATGAAACATGTATCAGAATGCTTAACTTTGTACCTTGTTTAGTAGTCCATTGAAGCTATCGTATAAGATTGTTAATTAAACACCCGTCGCGTCGTTGCGAACACCCTGTTTATCGATCCTATTTCATAGGTTTCAAATGCAGATCAATCGATGTATCGCAAAGTGCGCCACGCCTTAGCAATGTGGACCATGAGAGACATATCTAAGGAGAGACTTACTTTGTTTCAAGAACAGCAATGATTAGTGGTGATAAAGTACAGCAAGTGGTATGGGTTGCCATCTTTCGATTGCTACACCGAAAAAGAGATGCTGATTTAACATTCTGGATGTAAAAAAGTGTGCGACAACTCACAAATCGCTAAAGTAACTGCTATGGCGGTTAATCTAGCGTTTTGTGAGTTGTCGCACACGTTTTTACACCCAGAATGTTAAATGAGCATCCTTTTTTTCGGTGTTGCAGCCAGGACGATCAGAACTTTTGCAACAAGTTGGCAGCCTTGCTTGGGGCGGAAGTCGTAGTAACAGGTTCGGAAGCGATGCGATGTGCCGTCGCTTATCGTGGGAGGAGGAGTGAGGAAATATGAAGCTTATCTAATAACGAGAAGCAGCAAAGCGCGCCATTTTTCACTGAAACAGTATACTTGTTCCCGTGAACTTGACTAGGCAGCCGTTGTTACGCCAATTGTACCAGGATCGCGTCAGTATACTGATTTAGTGACTGCGTCATTCAATTTAATATCGAACTCTTGGTTCAAAAAAAAAGAATAACATAACCTCGAGCACGAATTCTTCATAAGTTAATGGAGATGTTGCAAGTGTGAGGAATTTGCGATTTGACTATTGATTCTTAATGTAAAAGTTCGCGAAAAACACGATCGTGCCACTGGTTTTCTCTGAAATTAACTCCCGAGCTCAAAAAAAGCTCTCAAGTTGAGACCGAAATGGAGGGGATATCCCACGCTATCCTGAGAGTCCACCTCTACATCAAGACAAACTCTCCATGCAAAGATAGGAGCAAATACATTGACAGGGCTGCCACTTTATTTGGAGACTGTAAAACTGAAAACACGGCATCACTGCTAATGTATTTGCTCCCTATATCTTTGCATGGAGAGTTCGTCTTGATGTAGAGGTGGACTCTCAGGATAGCGTGGAATATCCCCTCCATTTTGGCCTCAAGAGCTTTTTTTGGAGCTTGGGAGTTAATTTCAGAGAAAACCAGTGGCCATCGTGTTTCTCGCGAACTTTTTCGTAAAAATCAGTAATCAAATCGCAAATTCCTCACACATGCAACATCTCCATTGTATTAATTTATTAAAATTTAGTCATTGACCGTTCAGTCAATTGAAGACTCATTAAACACGGAGAAATTTTGATTGTAAGAAACACTTGGACGCACTTTAACACCATAACGCAAAGGGCAAGAAGCAGAAACAAGTTCTGTTTGTTTACATTTGAACCAGCCACTAAATCAGTCTGTTGACACGCGGTCACTACTTTTGGGTCGACCGTTGACTTCATTCTATACATTTATGGTGAAGGACTCTTCGATGCAGATGAAAATAAACGGACAATCTCTTAGAATCACCATACAGTGACTTAATGTTTAATTTAAGTAGGTTCTACCAGGGCCGGATGTAGGGGGTGGCAACATGGGCCGCGGCCCATGGCTGCAAATTTTGCAGTTTTTTAAATGTGGGTGTAAAGAAAAATCGGATTCAGAAAAAAACTTACAAACGAGAAAAGGTGACGAAATCTCTCATTTTCTGAGAGTATATCTCTACTTTTGTCGTCTTTCTAGAATGCAATAGACAGCACCATTAATTAGTCGAGTTAAGACTGAGAGAGAAACCGAACACGGAATTTGGCCTGGAACGGCGCGGCGCAGAGAGCAATGATGACGAGAACTTGAGATGAAAAGGAGAAACACTCGGTGCGGCGCGGCGGTCGGCATGTAACATATACTAGCGCCTACAAGACTGCATGAATACTTCACGCATTGCGTGAAAGACAGTGCGGTCGCTGCGGTTAGCAGCGGTCGGCGCGTAACGCATAGCGCCTACAAGACTGCATGAATACTTCACGCATTGCGTCAAACACAGTGCGTGTAGTAGCGGTCGACATGAAACGCATAGCGCATACAAGACAGTAGGAATACTTCACGCGCTGCGCCAAACACAATGCGGTCAGTGCGGCGCGGTGGCGGAAGTTAAAATTATTAAACCACATGTATGTTTGTTCTTTTCTAATTTTTTCTCTCATTTCATATAAATGGAGAGCCTTGTCCACGCAGAGATGGGTTTACGGAACTTAACTTTCGCGTAAAGTTCCGTGAACTTTTGCTATAGTAGTGTTGACAGGTTTTTCCCAAAAAGTTCCCCCAAAAGTTCCCCAAAAGTCCCTGAAAGTTCCGTGAACTTTTGCCAGTAAAGTTGACAGGACTTTCGCAAAAATGTATGTCCAACACGAGTAAACGCGTCTTATGCACCCCTCCAACTCCGGCACGTCCACTTGATGGTTTTTATTGATTTTTCAAAACGAATTAGAAGGGGGCGGCAAAATACAGGTGGCTCATGAGCGCCAAGTAAGTCCGGCCAGGTTTGGACGGAGAACGGCAGGTTTGGTCTGTGAAGAAAATTGTCAATGACTTGAGTAAAGAACCATTTTATTTTTCAAAACACTATTCGTGACTCTCGAACAGATTCTTCAGGAATAGTGTCTTTTGGACATATCTTATTATTTAGCTAAACTACAAAATAAAACGCCAAAACATGAACCAGCACAACAAATTTCACAAAAATTGTGTGAAATTTGTCGCTTGTTGTATATCATACGTGCGCTGTAGATGGATTATGCATCCGAAATGCGCCCACGCATCTTATAAATAAACATTAACTGAAAAACTCCGTGGTCTGGCTATACCCCTAAAATGTATTTCCGAAATTGTATTCCTGTCTCTCTCGATATAATTGAGAAGCTTTCCGGGAAAAGGGCACATAGCCAAAAGTAGCGTTTGAGAAAAATGCATTTTAAGTTTCCATCATTAATTTCTGGCCACTGATGGTACCTTTCATCGTAGCTTGGACTCCCGATTTCGAACGAAAGTCACTGTCAGTGTCCACCAAGTAATGATCAAAACTTCAAATGCATTTCTCTCAATCACAATTTTTTGCTATGTGCCCTTTTTCCGGAAAGCTCCTCAATTTCCCTTCCATCGGGTGTAAAAAAGTCAACTTGCTGAGATTGCTCCGTCTGTTTTCTTGAGCGTAGAGAACATGAACGGTTGGCTGCAACTTCAGCCAAGGTCGGGAGAGGAACCCTCGTTGAAAAGAGCAAACTCAGCAGAGGTGATCCGCAAGCTCAGAAAACGCGAGAAACCTTCTCGCACCTGTTGCTGCGAACCTCATAATTACGCCTCTTGCACCGTCCCTTATTTGTTTCCCTCGGCGTAATGCTCTGATTCATTCGCTTTTCATTCGCCCCCGACTGCATCTCCCTTAAGCCCTAACGCCCTTCAAACCTGCCCTTTAAGGGAGAACGCCGTATAAGCCATCAGGCGTTGCCAAATTTCCTTCGACGAATCACGAATTTTAGGAAAATTTTGGAAGATTTCTCCTCCGCTTTTCTAGACGATTTCGTTCGTAATTTGATGTTTTAAGTCTGAAAATGTCAAGGAAATATAGTCATAACTTTCCTCAAAAATAAATATTTTCTTAGAGAAAATTTGGCAACATTCGAATGTTGATATGACGTTTTTACTTTGCGAAGTTCCTGAGAAGCTTACTATCCGATTAATAGATTAATACACTAAGGCAAAGGGCCTTATTTCACATCGCATTTGCGCGCATTGAGTCGGCGTGTAACGAATCTTGCTGAAAAATCGACGATTATTCTCAACCTTTTTCATTTTTTTGGTCTGGTGATACACTGGGTACTTTGTATCAAAATGAGATTGCTCACTCTGGGATATTTGAAATCATAATCCACTCTTCACATAAGCAACATTATCTGCCGTGACCAACAAACCTTGTAGTTTACCCTTAAGGAACTACAGAAATCTTTTGGTGGAGATCGATCCAAAAGATGTAGGGAAACGAACTTTGACAAGGAAAGAAAATTTACATCGTTTAGATGAGAAAATTAACAATTTCATCTAGTAATATAAAAAAATCTGGGTCATGTTTTAAAAATTTAAAGAGTGTGGGCTCATCTAAAGTATCTAATACATGTCTTGTCGAATGGCGATAGTCGCAAAAATCATAAAATTCAACCCAATACACAGTTAAAAATGTTCGTGTCTTTGGTTACTTCGGGCGACAGGGTCGGATTAAGGGGGTGGCCACATGGGCCGCGGCCCATGGCGGAAAATCCGTGGGGGCGGCAAATTTTGAATTTTTTTTTAAATGCAGGTATTGAAAATTCGAATTTAGAATAAAAAATTACAAACGAGAAAAGGCGACAAAATCTCTCATTTTCTGAGAGTATAGTAATTTCTACTTTTGTCGTCTTTCAGTGATACAAGAGGCAGCACCTTTAATTAGTCGAGTTAAGAGAGAAACCAAACACGCAATTTGGCCTGGAACGGCGCGACTTAGAGAGAAACGATGACGAGGACTTGAGATGAAAAGGAGAAGCCCTCAGCGCGGCGATCGGCATGTAACGCATATTAGCCCCTACATGACTGCACGAATACTTCACGCATTGCGGCAAACGCAGAGTGATCAGCTTGAAACGCATAGCGCCTACAAGGCTGCGTGAATACTTCACGCATTGCGCCAAACACGGTGCGGTCTGCGCGGCGCGGCGGCGGAAGTTAAAATCATTGATCCACATTATTTTATTTTTCATAATTTTTTCGTTCATTTCTTATGAATGGAAGGCCTTGTCCACGCAGAGATAGGTTTACGGAACTTAACTTTCGCGCAAAGTTCCGTGAACTTTTGCTAGTAGTGTTGACAGGGCTTTCCCAAAAAATGTGTTCAGCACAAGTAAACGCGTCTTATGCACCCCTCTCCCGCCGAAACGTTCATTTGATGGTTTTTACCGAGTTTCAAAACGAATGAGAAGGGGGCGGCAAAATACAGGCGGCCCATGGGCGGGAAGTAGGTAAAACCGGCCCTGTCGGGCGAATATTCTTTTGGTTGGATCAACCAAAACGACTCGATCGATCGAGCAAATTTTTGGTTAAATCAACCTCAGATTACTCCAAGACATCTCAGAATTAAGAAAGAATACTTAATCGCTTACCTTTTGTACACACTCTTCCCAGTGGCATGGCGTAATTGATCGAGTATCGATTTTTCCCAATTTGAATTCGTGATGAAGAATCGATTATTAAGGTGTTCGCTGCAAACACTCTGTTAATCGATCATTTTCTATAGGTTTAAATGACAGATCAATCGATACATCGCAAAGCACGCCACGCCACTGACTCTTCCTCCCGACTTACGAGTAGCTATCCGAATGGATATTCATTT
>NW_017547211.1:4104133-4157224 GCF_001854935.1 Bemisia tabaci | reverse complement strand
CCCCCCCATATCTCAAAAACGGTGCGTATACTCAATCTGAAATTTTATTATGTGTAAAGGGTCACCCTATAGATGAAAAAAAACCTCACACCGACCCCAATTTCGAGGGCCCAAAAACGGGCGAATTTGTGCATGGCTCTTTGTGTAACAAATTAAATCAATTTTTTGGAACGAGCCCATCAACTCATTTTGACCCGATTAAATAACATGCCTAGACTACCTTTTCTGGGTCGTTCAGCTCTCCTCTCATTTGTAAGCAACAGCTCTTATAAGTCCCTGGAAAAATAAGTAGGATGTTTCGTGATCAAAAATTTCATCAATGAAATCAGTTAACGAGTAAATTTACAATAATCTAACTTCCAGGTCAATTTAAGCCGTTATCCGTAATTAATGCTGCTCAAAGCGCATTAAAAATTACCCAGACCACACTCATTCTTCATGACCTTCGATGGAAACTGTATGAGTTCGAACCTTATCATCAGTTTTCCTCTCTCCTCTCCTGCGCTTGTAGTAATATCAGAATCGCAAGTAATATATAATTTTAAATGGCGTATCACTCATACATACGTTCACCGGGTTGCGACAATCCATCATAAATTCTTGTTGCCGTTGAGTCATGTTGCTCGTAATACATGACTTCTCAGGTATATGTCATTGTATGCAACAGTGGGCGAAATGAGTAGATTTTTATTGATTTCCCTGGGCCATTGAGCCTGGTCAAAATATTGAAAATGTAATGGTCGTTGGTTTCTTTGGTTTTCCCAGATGTTTGTAAGGAAGATGAGCACTCTTTATCACTGAGTATTTATTTATAAATGCATATATTGTTTTTAAAACACCGCTCCTCCATATCGACGGTGTACGTCCGCAACCAAGTATCTCGGTTTGCGACATCGCAGACTTCCTGTCATACTACAGAAAACTAATCAACGGCACATTTTTAAAACTGCCGTGATTTTTCTTCTCTGTGCGAAGATGATTCTGCAAAAACTTCAAGGAATAATGTCAATTTGAACTCCTTTGAAAAAATAATACAGATTTGGAGATTTTCAAACACCGCAAACGAGATACATGGTTGCAGTCTTACGCCGTCGATATTTTGGTAGGTATGGCTTCGAATAATTAATTATATATCGAGAGGACATTCCCAAGTAATTTCATTGTACGTAGTTAGTAAAGCCGACACCACTTTGAAGCTTGGCGGTTATCAGCATCCGACTGAAACGGCGTAAAAATAAAATCGATGGAGGCGCAGGCGGACATCAATTTGGCACTCGTATCTTTAACCGCCAGCCCCTCCTTATCTAACCCCCGGCTGTCATGTCAACTTACTTCCTACCACTTTTATCGTGGATGCAAAATGAATACCGGAATCCGAAACCAGAACCGTGTCACAGACTGAATAATGTTAACCGAGAAGCAACGCATAGGTACTCCTTGCGAAACGGTGCTCCCATTCCATGTCCGTCAAAAGTTCCGGGATTCGGAACTTTTTTGTTCCAATTTCTCCCACTCCGTTACCGTCTAGAGTTCCGGAATTCCTTTTAAAGTTTATCAATAGTTCCGGAATTATTTTTAAAGTTTATCAAAAGTTCCGAGAAAGTTCCGGAAAATGCAAAAGATCCGGAACATTTCGGAAATTTCGGAAATTTCAAAAGTTCCGGGGAGAAATTCAGGAAAATCTCAAAAGTTCCGGGAAACGGAAGCACGGTCTTGAAAAAATGTTCAAGCTCTTTTTTTTTTTTTTTTTGCTTATCTGCGCTGAATGTGAGTGTAGAGGCGCATTTCCGCCTTAAAATAGGCCTCATTTGGCCGGTGGACCCAATTTGTAGACATTCTTTTTTTTATTTTTGAGAAGTCGTAAACAATACACTTTTGACATTGTGACAGAAGAAAATTTTGAGATGAACGAGCATGGGAAAAAATTAAAACTTTACACATTTTCCAAGCGACTGATTTGACCAACTCTTCTTAATTTTAAGACATCAATTTTGAATTTATCGGCGCATTTAGAGCGTGGGGCCAAGTGAGGTTTAGAACTCAGACCTGAAGCAACTATTTTAACTCCCCGGAGATCAAATTGCATACTCCTTGAAATGAAGGAACCTAAGTTGAGTCTGGTCCTATGAGATTCAACAGCTTGATGAAAGGTTAGCCGTGAAGCCTTAATAATCCGTCTTGACTCAGAGCAACTATTTAAACTCTCACGAGAACATATTGCATACCCAGTGAAATGAAGGAGCTTTAGTTGAGTCGGATTATTTACGCACCGATTTACCGGGTTTTTAACTCGCACTTGGTACTCAAAATGTAAACACCAAACACAGTGTTATAAAATTTACCCACTACGTGTATATTTGAAAAATACACTTAGTGGGACAAAGAAAACAGACCAAGTGTAATTGTCCTCGAGATTTTCATTAAGTATACTTTGCACAGAGAGGAAAATTCAATGAAGTTCCTAGAAGAAACCGTCTATTAGTTTTCCACGTAAAGAATATAGAAAGAGCGGTTTGCAACGTCATTAACTTTATACCCGCATGTTTAAACAATCACGAGTTTACGAAGTGTGAGCTGAGAAATTCAATGGCGTGGCGTGGTTTGCGATGTATCGATTCTTATGCCATTTAAACCTATGGGTAAGGATCGATAAACAGGATGTTCGCAGCGAACACCTTAATAATTGATTCTTTACCACAGGTTTAAATGACATAACAATCGATATATCGCAATGCACGCCACGCCACTGGAGAAATTTTATTATTTTTACTGATGAAATTAATCGTTGATGCATAGCACTCTTTCAATTGCCTCCTGTATAGTTCTGGGTATTTTTCTAAGTGAATACCTTGATAAATAGCATAGAATAAATGCTCGAGTATTTACCTGCAATCTTGAATACTCGGGTGTTTTACAACACTCGATTTGAAGCATCAAGTCCGCGAAGCCCGATGTAGTTCCTTCACTTTGACTGTGAGCAACTTAATCAACTCCCCGGAGATTAAATTGCATACTCGGCGAAATGAAGGAAATCTGAATGGACCCGGCGTTTTGAGGTCTAGCAGTCGAGTGAAATGACGCGCGCCGTCGCCGGCGGTTATAATTTTTATTTAATTAAAAACTTCGAGACTTAAAGCTCCGAAGATCAAATTGTACATATATGAGGCTAACCTGACAATTTTTGCTCTACCTCTTATTGTACAGAAAGTCGCACGCATTCGCTTATTGGTTGAGGGATTTTTTAGCGAACCAAACGCAATGTCGCTAAGATTGTGCAACTTTTTTTTACTTACGAATATGAATTGATCACCTAAACAAGTTTTATCTTTACTCGCAAAAACTATAAATTCAATACAAAAATTACCTTTTTAAATTTAATATTTTGTAAGGTTTCAGTAATTTTATTGCAAGGTATGTAAGTCGTTCAATCCTAGCAACATTGGAATGCTTTTGGTTCCTTTTTGCAAAATGCAATCCCTATGTTGTTTCTAAAATGAGCCGGAAATAGTGGTTCCTTATTGCAAAATATAATCCATTTGTGACTTTTCCCGATAATTATGCGGTCGGTACGATATCTCCTAAAACCCTCGAGCCTGCAGATATTGAAGTGCCTAATTTGGAAAGTCTCATTACGAAAATCACCTCTACTTAAATTAGACAGGTGATTGATCTGTTAATCAATGCCCCCCTCCCTTTCTCAGGAGGCAGGAGGTCAGGTTGAAGCTCTCATTCATAGGGGTAGCGATCGGGTTCAGCACTCAAATTTAAAAAAGCTTCGGAACTGTCCATGGAGACGGACGATGGTATCGGAAGAATAATCGGGCCCGTTTAAACTTCACGTTCGTCACTGAGAGGAGCTATGTCGTGTGATTAATCAGTTTGGAGGGATAATCCTGAGGGAGAGGAACGGGGGGCTCAATTGGTCCGTCTTGGAGAGTGAAAGGAGAGGATCTTATACTTAATAGCTTTGAACTCAGTCCACAACAACGGTCACTATCATTATTGCCAAATCGCCCTAAAACACACCGGGAAAAAAAGTGCTGTAGTGACACCTCAGATGTTAAAAAAAAAATGCGACAACTCTTGGATGTTGTCATTAACACTCTGGTGTTAAAGTAATATCCTAGGATGTTGATTTTACATCCTAGAATGTTACTTCAGCATCAGAGTGTTATAGCGACGACATTCAAGCATTGGCAGATCCAGCAAATCAGAAACATTGTCTTTTCTCCATTTAAACCTATATGAAAATGTATCGATTTTTGGAGGAGCCAGGTACTCTTGTGAGAATCGATTATTTAGCATAGGTTTAAATGGAGGAAATCCGGCGTTGCCAAATTGCTGCATCTGCATCTGTACAGAAGCGTTGTCGAACTTTTTTTAACATCTTTTTTTCGGTGCAGGTGCGAGAACACAATGCCGCGGTGAGATGAGCAAATTGCTACATGCTTCCTCACTCCCCTCTTCCTCTTTGATTTCATAGGGACGTCCTCCATGAATTCAAAATTTAATTATGGTATTCTCCGATAATCCGCTTTTTTAGACTCATGCGTTTAGTCCCAAATCATAAGCCTGCTTGTCAAAATTTTGAAGAAAATCGAATAGTGATTACTATTGCTATTGCTAATGATTAATATGTATCTTTCCTTTATTTATTGATTTAATATATTTAAGTGCTGTTTTATGTCAGCACTTAAATATTAATAACTATATTACTTTATGTATATATTATTTTACCTCTCCTTCTCTATTGCTAATGATTAATATATATATTATTCTACCTCTCCTTCTCTATTGCTAATGATTAATATACTTATTGCAACGTTTTAAAAATCCCCGATCATGTCTCATTTTCATTTTTTTGAGGAAAACTAACCAAATTGTTTGATGGGTCGGTTGCGCTAGTCACAAAATCGTGTTTTGATGCTTGATTTTTGTAGAAAAGCTAAAAATATTAAGATCTGTCCAAACCGCAACTTTCAATAACAACAGAAATATGGCGTTTTGAAAAATCCGGTTTATGACGTCATCCGCCGCGGTACTCGGTAGTAACACCCTTAGTTTCTTCCTCCTTCCTTTCTTCCGAGTTTTACATTGAGTGACCAGTGCAAATGTGCGTCTCACTCTCACTGATGACAGCGGGATGAAAGAAACCAAGAGTGTCACTACCGCGGTGGATGACGTCATAAAACGAATTTTTCGAAGCGCTATGATATCTCGGTTGACACTGAACATAGAAAGTTGCGGATTGAACAGATCTTATTAATTTTAGCTGATCCACTCAAAGCAAGCTAGAGTACCTATATAGGGAGAACGGTCAAGTCGATATTTATGAAGTTAGGTAATGGAACTCTTAGGGTCCGAAAGTCTTAGTCTTGACCACTTTGGTTTGATATTTTGAATCTTGGCTGAAGGTCTGAAGATTGGCAGTGACATTTTTCGTTTTCAAAGGCTGGCTGTTCTTTCAGACCGTGAGAACTCCATATTTCGACATGTCCGTACTCTCCCTTTGAAAGTACTCTAATTTAAAGTAACCGAGAAAAAAGACCAGAGCGGGTGGTTTGAAACATCTTGTACGAGTTGAATTCATCGGAGAGAGCAAGTTACTCGTATTCAATTATTACCACGACGTTTTACAGCCCGGATACACGCTCAAATTTCCATCAATTTCCGATCAAATGGTGACTGGTGTGCACCATCTACCATCAAATTTTTGCAGTCTGCATAAATTTGACCGCCATTTTTGTCATAATTTTGATCGGAAATTGACGGAAAGTCAAGCGTGTATCCAGGCCTCTAAGATATTTTTTTAATCATTTTCAAATATTCGCATAACCGATTTTCGTTTTATTTCAGATGTTTCAATTAGTCCCGACGTTGCCGAACTTACCATCGCCTCCGGTGCCGACATTTCTATAAGATGTGAGAGCAACAATAACGTGACTTGGGAGTATCCCGAATACGAAGAAACAGATGTAAGTTTACTTATTTTACTCTTCAAAATCCCTTAATTAATTCATTCTGATCCTTTCATAATTTCAGCGTGCAGTGTTGGATTCAGAGGCAATCATTTTATCCAGCATGAAAAGAGCGGATCCTCTTATTAATACCCCTATCTTAATTGACGGACCAGTTGGGACATCCCCGTCAATTTAAAACTTCCCGCTCTTTTTCAAATCTGCCTGGGCGGGGCCGCGAACCCCGCGAACACGCGAGGCGCAGTTTTAGTTCTAAGCTGCGCCGCTCCTAGCGCAACGATCGTCTCACAGCTGTGTTTTCCATCCATCATCCATTTTGTGTGTTTTGTGTCCTAAAAGTTATAAGGTCACATTTCACACGGACGTTTTCTAGTCCTGATTCGATACTAGTGGATAATTCCGGTGTGTTATTAACGATAATGTTCCGTCAAGTCATTTTCCGCGCTGCCCGCAGTGCATATGTGGCCCGTAACTCCACTCCAACCTTGTGCAACCGTAGCCCGTTGAGCACGTCGGCAAGGTTATCTTCGAAGAAAGAAGAAACTGATGAGGAATTCGACTCACGGTACGTTGCTTTCTTTAACCACCCCGACATCGATGGATGGCAAATCCGCAGAGGTCTGACCGATCTCCACGCTCATGACTTGGTCCCCGACCCAGTGATCCTCATCGCAGTTCTGAAAGCCTGCCGCAGAGTCAATGACATCGCCCTGGCCATCCGGTGCTTGGAAGCCACCAGAGTGAAGTGCGGAAGGTTTGAGAAGACCATCTGGCCCTATGTAGTTCAGGAAATCACACCCACTTTGAAGGAGCTCGGCATCCCACTTCCAGCTGAATTAGGATACGACAAGCCTGAGTTGGCGTTGCGAGACGTTTTCGACATGTAAAAGTGTCCGCGATCAACCTGTGTAGCTCGTCGGAGGTGCAACCGATTCAGCTTTCCTAGCATTATGAATGATGAACTGGCTTAAATGAATGTTATTTAGTTTTAAAGTCCGCTCTTTTTTTAATTCTGTTTAATGTTAAGTTCTACATTAAATAAATCCTGTAAATAACCAATGGTGTTCGTGAAGTGCTTTCATCCAGCCCCTTGCTGATTCATTCTTGAAGATCTTTGGACCAATGAGTATGTTCTCCTCCATTCTTGTTCCTCATCCAACATCGGTATGTACACATCTAAAATTTTTGAGTCAACTCTCCGTATCGCAGTCTTCAAATCATGTTCAGAAGAACTATATTTACCTAGTTTTTACTTCTTTCCTTTGAGAATCTTGAATTTATTGGGGTCAAGAAAATCAATACATTATAAAGCTCAGATAAGAGCTTTTTTTCATCTGTAGAACACTATGGATCGGGTTATCTGTAGTTAGAAGTGGTTCAGCTTGAGGCTAGAGCAAAGGCATCATACAGGTGCGTTGTCAAAGTAAACTTTCAGGTTTCATTGTGTGCTCAACGCTAACGAGCATCATGTGACCGTTGACTTACGCGTCGAGAAACGCGCTGTTGGTAGTCTCTCTTGACTAGCTAGACACTCTGAAACCGCATGCTCAATTACACTGAGAGGTTAGCGCAACGCTCTCAACTACCTCCTGAGACTTATGACTTGCTGATTTCCGTTCGGTAAACAGTCCAGGACATCGGAGAATCCAAACGGAGTTGATCAATGTGGAGAGGCTGGAATCGGGTAATTCCATTGCCCAACGGCCCCAAAAAGTTTACTTCGACAACGTAGCTTATGTTGAGACATATGTCAATCTCTGATTACCTCAGAATCAGCAGCACTCAGTAGGTTAATACATGCAGTCAGATGACATCACTGATGAGTGGTGACCTAAACAATACTTGACTTCTGTCTCAACATACGATGCCTCCACCGAATTCCTACTTAACATTCCTGGCCACTCGAGAAATCGTGTGTAAATGTGTTAGTAATAACTGCGGAGAACAAAGGGAAGCTGCCGGGCTAGGTTTGGCAGGTTGCATCCGTTTTCACCCTTACCTACCCTTATTCCATATATCGATTTACACTAAATCATTTTTTCCCTCATTTAAAATGTGATTCTGCAGAAAAAATTTGTTTCTTTCGATAAAACTTGCCTAAATATTCAACTGAAAGTAAATTCTCTTTCTCAAGAAAGAAAATCAAATTTTTTCAAGTCCCTCATGTACAATCCCAAGTGTTCTCTGCAGTTATGACCATTTAACCTCAAACCAATGACCAGGAATGCCAAGTAGGAATTGCTCCACCCAAGGATTGTGGGTAAGCGATGGACGACCACTACTGAAGAGGTATCCATGCGTTCATATGCACTACGTACTTGCAGAGAAACCTTACTCTGTGCTGAACAGATTCTGAATTTTTCAAAAACCCACCTTTTAGAAATTTTAGTATTGACTGTTGGAGTTCTGCTTATGTCAGAATGAACAAGATGGGAGGAGTGTACTACCCAGCGGAACAGTTAATCTGAATTTTAAAATGATTGAATCCGAGACATTTCCATGAAAATTATGAATGCAGAATAAAATTAAGAGGCATTTACAGACAAAAAAAAAGAAGGCGACATAATATGAACAAATATTAGGAAGGGATAAAATATGAAACTTTAAAGGCTGATGAGACCTCAATAACCAAAGTTCGAGATCAAGTTTCAAGCACTTTCCATGCTTGAAACAGTAAGTACTCATTCTATCGCAACCATTTTTTTCTTCATATTTTCATTTAAAATTCATTTTCAAGTACCTATCTCCTTGAAATTTGTTCATGAATATCTCTGAATGAGCATAGGAAAAAAGGAAAAGCATTGATCAGTTTTTCTTCTAAGAAAATATAACAGGAGTACTCAGGAATTATAAAAATCGAGCGAGAAATACAGCTTGCTCCCTTGGTGCATCATAGAAAACGAGAAACCCTTACGCCAGAAAAATCCAAAAGCCAAAGTCTTTTCAGAGGTAATAATAAGCAAAATATTTTTCTAAATGTTTGAAAAATCACTTTGATTCGAAACGGAAAAGCACCGGCTTCTGATTGAATTTTTATTTTCACATGAAATTATTTACCCAAGTACTACTTACTCGAAGTTAATGATGGATTTAATACATTTTAAAAATGTCATGTACAATTCTTACTCTCTCTCTCTCTCTCTCTTTAACAAAATGACAAGGGGCAATAAAAATTGTTTTTACTCAGGAATTTAAGTAAGTTACCTTATGAACGGGGCTTGAATGCATTGTCATGGTGATGTACAGAACATTCAAGGGATTGGACCATTCCTGCTTTAAATATATAGAAATACTCGATGGAACAGGTGTCAGAGATAAGTCTTTACTTACTTATGCAACTTAACAAAATTATGAAGAAACATAATTATCATTAGTTTTAACTGAATAATGAAATCATTTCATGGCAATGTAGACAAATAAGAGAGCGGCTCAAGAAAGACTCACGCATTTACTCAAGTAGGTCTACTTTTGAAGCTCCATTTCATCTTCAGGAGATTGTTTTGATGTACTCTCAAAATATTACCAAGGAACTTCTGTCACTCCTCATCCCAGAACTTATGGTAATAGTGCGCAGAGATTTTCATCAATCTTTAAAATGCAGTGTCAATAAAGATCTGGCTACAAGGTCTTCGCAGAAGTATAGCTAACGCAAGATTTGGATCTAAAGGTAACTTGGAAAATTATGAAAATCTAAATTTATGAGGTTGGTACTTTCGTCATTATTTATTTCTCTTTCTTTTAGAAGTTTTGTAGCTTACCTATGTTGCCCACAAACTTGCAGAATTTTTTCCTGAGGTTATTTTTTTGGGGGAACTGATGATTCCTATGTTGATATTCAAAAGGAAACTCCCTCTCTAGTGTAAACTTCTACTTCCATGGAACGAAATTTTCAATGACTAAGATTAATTCTTAGAACATTACGTTCAAGTAGTTAGGTATTCCTTCCTTTGTTTTCAAAGCAATGCAATTGGATCAAGTCTCATCAAGCTCGAATCGAGGAAATGAGGTTTGAAGTTTTATTCTACCATGAAACTCATTTTTGAGAACACAATTTAACGACTATTGACCGTTCAATATATTTATTTTCGACTTGAGTTTTCAATAGATAAGGAAGTATATTCTCAACTCATTTTTTTTTCAAACTCAGTCCAATTCTACGAGAAGTTGGAAGTTTATTTCCTCATAACCATAATTAGGTTCTGTGTGATTATAAGTATCTCATGAAATCCTCTCTGAACACCTTAAACGATTTTTCAAAAATCTAAAAATAGTGATAAGACTCAAGTAATTTTTGAAAAAATTTGTGGAGAGAAGAACGAACCCACATTGCATTAATTGCCTGTATTTCTATCAAACTAAACTATGTGTATTAAGACATAAGC
This sequence comes from Bemisia tabaci, assembly GCF_001854935.1. Taxonomy (NCBI): domain Eukaryota; kingdom Metazoa; phylum Arthropoda; class Insecta; order Hemiptera; family Aleyrodidae; genus Bemisia; species Bemisia tabaci. The sequence goes on along the minus strand of NW_017547211.1, from coordinate 4,146,864 downwards.
CCTGAGATCCATAAGAATATCTGCATAACAGGGCTCATATTATAATGTACCTACATAGTTCCGTTTGATAGAAATACGTCCAATTTTGAAGAGAGATTTGAAATTAAAATTCTCATCGAAAGTCTCGAACAACATACAACTGAATTTATAATAATATGTGGGTTTGTCCATCCTGCCCAGCTTGTTCCATATAATTTTAGTAATTGGAGAAAATAAACATTATGTTTCAGGAAAGTTCTTCTAGCATTGAAATCAAAGAGAGCCAAGAAAATGGGAAAATTGTCTCAGTACTGTTCCTGCATCGAGCGTCCTATCTTGACACAGGTTTCTTCAGCTGCAAGAATAAACATGATCTAAAGCAAGAGGCCAAAATCTACATTTATGTCAGAGGTAAGTAAGTATGTCTCCATTCAAACTGGATGAAGAGTAAACTGGAAGTGGAAACAGTTACAAGTTATAATTTTTTTCATAAAACTAGCTGAAAAATCGAACCATTGTAGACAGGGGGGGGGGGGGCAACGTATGTATAATTCCTGAAAAATGAGTACATTTTTTCTTTTAGAGGAGAAACTGCATTTTGCATAATAGCTACCTATGGGGTAATTTTCCCTGTTTCTCAGGCTGGAATTTTTTTTCTGAATGTTTGGAAAATGCACTTAAAAGACTTCAACTTAAAATCAATAATCCTCAAAAAAATGGTATTATTTTCTGTCCTCTCATTGTAAGCCATGATATTAACCTTTCCAGAAAAGAACGTGAATTGAGTGAGACAATAATTTAGATAAGAAGGTACTTATGGAAAACTCAAATTAGTTTTCTTTTTTCTTTTTTTTGCTGATTCTTCTTTTACAAGATAATTAAGCTCCTAATTTTCATGATTTATAAGACTCGTTGTTGTGCTCTGAAGCGAGACGGTCGCGCTTCATCTCACGCCGGATCAGTATTTTTCAACAAAATTTCGGAAAGAAAATCACCAGCATGTGATTCTGCTGGAATCGAGAAAAGTGCTCGCGTCGCGGTGTTCTGGCGGCCGGGTCCCGAGTGATATTAGTGCCAGAGTCATCATAAACAATAAACAATCGTATGGCAGACCGGCNAATTTTCATGATTTATAAAGTTCATCTGCAAAAAATATACAGAATCTCATATTACCTATAGTTTTCTCATCGAAATAGTAAATCTCAATTGCAATTCAAATTAAAAACTTGGGGCATTAGAAAAGGTGATTGAGTAACTCTATACCACAGAACCTCAACCATCATTGTCTTCATTCTCTTTTCAGATAGTGAAAAACTCCTTGCTGTGAGTGATACTTTAGTATTCCTAACGCAAAACGAGTATGGTGCGGTTGTTATTCCGTGTCGACCAACATCGCCAGATGTCAACGTGTCTCTTCTCAAAGATGGCGAGGAGGTAAATACACTCACCTCAATATTTCCAAATCGTTTTAATTGTAATAACTTTCTGTAAAACCATGTTTTTTTTCTCTTTACACCAAGCTTTTGTTTCTTCAACCAAGCACTGAGGCGCTTTTTGTTTACTTAAACAGTCATTTTTGTCTTTGCAACATACATCTGGGTTACAACGGTTTATTCTTTATCTCATTTTTAAAACATGTTTAAGATCTTCATAACAGCATTAAGCTCTCTCTACAGTATGTAGGTATCTCTAAAGTCTGACAGAAAAGGTCAGAATGAGACTTATCCTACTTCTCTCTCAATATAGGTATCTCTATCTAAATCATGCTTACGTATTTGACAGCGGTGCCAACGCTCACTTGCTTTTAACGCACTTTGGTTCTGCCATTTGCTTTTCCCAATATTACACTTCAGCTTACTTTATCAATTTACATCTCAATTCAAATGCTAGGGTTACACTAATTTTAGGACCCTTTTTCCTGGCTTTAACCATTTTATTTCGTTGAATAATTAATACTTGAAGGAAAAAGGTTCACATATTTTTGTCATTAGCAGTGAAATTATTGCCGAAACTTCTTCATGTTTGGTTCTATGTTTAAAAATTATTTACTTGAAAAATCAGGCAATTTTTTCCTGCTGAGTCTGTAGCCAGCTTCTTGAACCCCATCACAGTGATGCCCGATTATCCGATTACTAGTCATCATACCTACTTAGTCAAAATTGTGATTTTGGTTGAAAACAAAAAGAACTATTTTATGGGCAAAAGTTGATTGTGTACCTCCATGTTCTTTCGTTTTTCTTTTCAACTAAATGACCAATACTGTAGAAAAGTGGCCAAGTTTTTGCTTCTTGGTTACTGAGCCTGAAATGGCACGTTTTCAGTTTTTTTGGTTTCAAATTTTAATTATCATCAATATCCGGCCTTTGTCCTCGCCACAGATTGCAAGATAACCGGATCATACTTAACTTAAAATTTCACTGCGATCGCAAAAATAATAATACATAGTTGTTTTCAAACTCATCTCTTTTAAATCATGTTTTTACATCCATGGAGAACCTAGAACTTGAAAGTTTTAAGAGGTTGAGGTATAAGTTGGTATTGGTGTGAGAAATGAAATTATTAAGTACCTTATCAAAGTTAAAAGAAGGAACAATGATGTAGAAAATCCAGGAAAATCTCATTTTTCCATAGTGAATTATTTCCAGTTCTAATTTCTCCTGTTAGTTCACCGTAGATTCAAACCGTGAGACAGTAGACAAGGTACAAACAGCAGTACTCTGTTACATGTTTTTATTTCTAAATTGTCACTAAAAAATTATTCATACAACTAGATGTTTGGATACCAACTCCTGAAGAAGATACAAACTGTGTATTCAAAATTATTAAAATGGGAAAAAAATGATGTTGTATCGTCACCTCTTGCATGAAAGAATTTATCTTATCTGTGCTGTATTAGTATCTCTACGAACATATTATTTTCTACGGGAAATTCGTTTACAAATTATTCTGAAAATCACCGACTCCATTTTTACAAATGTAAATGACAGTCACCAGAAATTTTAATAAAATTCATGTGACAGTTTTCCTATAAACAAAAAACAAACAAGACGTAGGTAAGAAAATACATTCCTTCTAGCCGTATGTTCCATTTGGACGACATTTTGCAATTAGAAACCACCATTTCTGGCTAGTCGGTAAAAACACTCATGTGTACAGGGAAACTATTGGCACCTACGTTGCTGCTAAACTGAGCCAGAAATTGTAGTTCTGAATTGCAAAATGTTGTCTATTTGATCAGTGTCAGGCGTGCATGTGAACATCTTGCTGAAGAGTTGATTTCCAAACTTTTTGTTGTAAAATTCGCTTTCTTAGTAAAATTTTGAATAGGACATATTCAGTGTAATAATTTGATTTATACCTTGTCTGGTTGTCTGTTTTAATTACCTCATGTCTCCTTTTATACTTAATTGGATCACATTTTGCAATAAAGAACCACTATTTCTGGCTCATTTTAGAAACAACAAATATGCCATTGGTTTCCCTATGCAGAAATGTGCTTTTATGGGAAAGCCAGAGACAGTGGTTCCTTATTGCAAAATATCATCCAAGTGTACTTAATTGTGACTGTCCGCGCGGAAAGGGAACTAAAAAATTTATGAAAAAAAGCACAAAAACACATCTATTCAGATTACATCTTAACATTTATTCACAGTAACATTTTAGTACAAAATATGCTGAGGTATTGTCGACTTCCTCTTGAAGGAGCTCCCACTTGAACATAAATTCCAATTTTCTAACCCCATTTTAAGGAAAGTACACTCCAGTATTTAACTTTATAACATCCCTTTTCGTGCAGACTGTTATGATTTATGTCATAATGCTCTCTTCCGACATTGTTTTTAACCTTTGGTGATTGTTACTAACTCCAAATTAAGTGTGTGGTGTTCGGTGTTTGGGGAAGGTGAATGCACAACATGGGTTCTATGAAGGATCGGTGGTGGTGTATGATCCCAAGGAGGGGTTTAAATTTCAAAGTGCTCCCCGAGTTCTCACCGGCTTTTACGAGTGTGTTGGAACTAGGAATAACATCTCTGATAGCAAGTACGCCAATCTGCACATTATGAGTAAGACAATATATAGCTTTAACCTTTATCTATTACTTTATAGGTTTTGCTTTTCCTAAGGAAAGTGTTACGATCCACAGTTTTCATATTTACAATATAGGTGTTTTAAAAGCTTGGAAGTATTTATGTATAAACATGGAAAACAATCAGCAATTTTTAATGTTCCACAGAGAATTATAACTGAGCTTGTGAAATTTTTGCAGGTAAAATTTTGCTGTGTCAGGATTTAAAACCCATGCCTCTTTTGAAAATACTGATTTCTGGATCATGCCATTTTTCTTAGGAAAGAGTGGTTTGATGACGGCTTTAAATTGACGTTAAGTGTCTAATATCAAATAAAAATTTCACTCCAATTGTCAAATTAGTTACACCAGTATTTTCTGTTCCTGGAGTTTTTTTCCCTTAAAGAACTGACTCTTAGCCTCTTCAAGCTCAATATTTGCCTTCGTGTAATGCCTCAAAATTATCAATCTCAGTGTGTCATTAAGAAAGACCATTTAACATGGAAACATATTCCTGACAAAATATCTCTAAATACTAAGCGCATTAATCATAGGCAAGCTTAAGTTTTTAGGGAATTTTTTTAATCTTTGCATAAACATTTGCTGACCTCAACACATCATTTTTTCCTGTATATGTTCCTTTCTCTCTCTCCCCCCCCCCTCTCTCTACCTCTCTCTTTAAGGGAGGGGGGGGGTGATTTTCTTCTTTTATTAAGAAGAGGAACTGAGATTGATATTTTTGAGTAAGTTTGCAAGAGCTTAATTTCTCTTTTTTTTGCACATGATTTTCCAGTGCTTTTTTGTGTAGCTGTTAAGGAAACGCTATTTTACGTCGTCTATTTCACCAGAATATTAATACAATGCTTGTTAGTATTATTCCTGAGTATTTTAAAGGTCTTACTCGTTTTAGTAACATACCAAGCAGTATTGTTTGCAAATACTTCTCAATCCATCTGATAAACAACCAATCAATAATGGCAAACAGAAAAACAATTTTTATAAATTATTTCTCAGAATTCCCAGTCTTCTTCCCCAAAAATGTAACGTGGGAAAGTACACTTATTTAAGTTAAGCATTCATCTAATGAATTGGAATAACTTTTAATGATTGATATTTTCAGTTGCCAGAAGCAAAGTTTGACCCGTACATTGGGTTCACAATAGATAATCCAACGGTTCGCGACTCAGGTATTGTTAGTTGTGAAGCATCGCGCAAGAACGTTAGCTCTAGTCAAATCTTTAACATTCGTATCGATAGTAAGTGCGAGTCATTTTATTGGATTTTATCTTCACTGGTTGTGGTTTGACTCATCTGCTCATTAACTCATCTCATGCTAACACGTATTTCCATCCAGGGTAAAATTATGAACCCTAAACTATGCTGTAGTCACTGTTTGATCAGTATTTTATTGATGGCTTCATTCTATCAATGTCCATCGCTCATTTTCTTAGATTTTTTTTGTATGTGAGAGCCAAATAAAGAACTTACTTCTGGTTTTTTAGCTCGGAAATCGATAAACAAATTCAAGAAGCGCACCTATTACATAGCCTTACATTTCATTTTGAGAGGAGAAATTGTAATCAGAACCAGTAAAAATCCGTTGCTAATAGAGACAAACTTTCAAGTTTTGTAAAATTCATCCATGAGCCGTATGTGCATTTCTTGCCATTAAAGTCTTTTCTTAAAAAGCCTATGATGAATCTTAATTTGTGTATGCAATGGAAAGTGTATTCAAATGAAATTAATTCATCATGAAGGAACAGAGTTTGAAGATAATGAGTCTTGTCCAGGCTTCTATGTAGCACTCACCATCTTTCATACTCCATCAATCAATAACTGTGCTGTTTCAACAGGTCTCTTTTCTTTTTGCTCTTAAGGAGATCATTTTTAATCACTCATCACCAAGGTTTTGTTTTCCGATGAAGTTCATTATCATGCCTGTACTGAAGCATCTTTCAGTTTATCACAGTCATAACTTTAACCTAAACTCTGTTGAGTTATTTATCAAATCACTAATGTCTGTATAAAATAGTACAATTTTTTTCTTTTTCTTTTTAGCACACTATTGTCCTTAGCTATCATACCTAGAGAGTCTACCTTGAGTATATTAAGTTCATGGCGGAGTCCTTTAGAAAGTGGCGTCAATGTGAATTTATCAAACAGAAACCAAAGTCTATCATTCTTTCAAATACATAAGTTCCTCGACACTTTTTTGTTTGTATCATTAATTCACTCAGAATTGGCCGTTATCCTATGATTTTTTCTTCTCTTTAATTCGTTCATTTATTTTTTTCATTTTTTTTCTTTCTTTCTTTCTTGCTTTGTGATGTCTCACAACTAACATTGCTAAGTACACTTGTATCTTGAAAACATTTTTTTAAATATTCTATCTCATTTTTTATTTTGATTTTTCTCTTTATTAGTGAGGTTTTTTTAGAATTTTACTTCACACTTTTGGTGCTGTTATAAGAGGAGTAACAATATTCTTAGTTCGTTCAAGTATCTTTGGTGTAGGTACCTTTTTCATTTTAAGATTGACTACCGCACCTGTCACCATCATTGTGGAAGGTCTCATGAAAGATTCCTCTAAATTCACGTGATATGTATGTATGAGCCACTTTTACAGCGCGCTAGGGCGTTCTGCAATGCCTACCCGCCACAGGAATCTGTCTTGTGACAACTGAGTCAATGCATAGCTAACTTAAAGGAAAAAATGCAGAAATCACTGAAGGCACCAAAAATATTATAAAATGACCCGAAAAATCCTTTTCAAGTATAGGCACTCTTAAAGATCACAGGTTTTTGGAGGTATCTTTCATCTACCTCTACCTCTCCTTACTGCATTCAGAATTGTGTCCAGGAGGTTTCTAATGCAGTCAATCCTCACCAAATCAGAATGCAGCAGGACCAAGGGTTCATTCCGACTTAGCAGGGGCTCCGAGTTAAGCGGACTATGTATACATTGGCAAAACGAAAAACAGGACCAAGCCATTACTATCGAGTCAGCAGAGTTTCCAACTTACAAAGGCTTAACTGTAATTTTTGTCGGTCCTTGATCCTGGATAAGGTTTTTAGTGCTCATGTCAGTTGTCATTTTTATCTTGAGCCCAATCCGGACGAAGTCTTTTTCATATTTTGATGAGTAACTCAAACCTTGTGTGGCACTCTTGCTCTTTGAAATTTTGCTCAATTTGTATTTACTTACTCTCTCTTTTTCTTGTATAATTTCAGCTCACACAGATACTGTTCCAAAGCCTTTTATCAATTCAACCAAAGCTAGTCATATTGTAATTGGTCATGATGTAGAGCTCGATTGCTCGGTCACAGTAGGAATTGATGTTCGCATCTATGTCGACTGGATCCTACCTAGAGATGAATTACTCAACGTGAGTTAAGCTTGTCACTTGTCTTATCTTGATAATGTATCATCTCTCTCACCCTCGTAGCAATGACTGTTGAATATCATCTTGAGAAACTTGTAAATTTAACAAGATAAATATACTAAAGAAAAAATTTTAAAGTGTGCAAATCGAGTATCCATAAGAGATCTGCAACAGTTAATCTTGGTAACTCTTTATAAAATTCTTGTGTTTTTTCCAGTTTTATATGTTGCACATTCAGCACCATTGCCAGCTTTCTGTTTGAATTTTATACTTTTTGTCATTTCGGTCTCATTTTTACTCCCTTTATTTCTGCAATGAAGTAAAAAATTTCCCTGAAACTCTCATCACTTGAATTTTATTAACTTTTTAACTATAATCTCTCATCAAAAATTTGTATTTTACCTGTACTGGTAAAGAATTTTGCTGCGCTGAAAACAAAATTTCTTCACAAGAATACCTGTAAATTTTTGCTATGCATGACTAGTCTGTAGATATATTCAGTGCAAGAGTGCCAATAATCATTCCAGATCTTGAGTTTCAAAATGAAAAATTTTTGATCGATGAAGCCTTTTTTGAAGTTTTTCTAGCAATCATTGTCTAACAAGTTACCAATCAAGTTTTTATACTCAACCTTAAAACAATAGCTCCTAAAATCACAGATTTTTATCGATGTAATAATGCCAAAATATCATTAAAATTTCTAGGGCAATAGATCCCATCACAAATCCACTTAAGTGTTATTACCTAGAAAGATTATAGAGAAGGAAAGTATCTCCTTTTCTGCTAAAATGTGTATCCCTAATTTGAAACATTTTTGCGTGATAAATATAGAGAATCTCATGAATTTCAGGATAGCCGTGTGAAAATTGGAGAAGACTCTACCAAGAAAGTGGAGATTAATGGTGTCCATTCAATTGTTGGACACAAATCATTGGTAATAAAAAATGTTACGGAAGCTGACCAGGGTGTTTACATATGCTCGGTCACTGACCACTCCAGCAAGAACAGCAAATCAGAATTCATTTTGGAGACACATTGTAAGTATAAAATTATTTTCTATACATGCAGCAGAGAAGCTTTAAGAGTTAATCACAATGGGTCAGTTGTGCTAGTCACCAAGTTGAGTTTTGAGGATTTCAGATGAAAGAGAAATACAAAAAATAATTGCTGAAATCATTCATGGATCTGTTTTACACAAGAGACTCAACCAAATCAATAGATTTTTTCTCTGTAAAATTTCAACCAATTCAAACAGTGTATCAGAAATATGTATAGCACATTCTGTAGGTAATGCACAATTTGCATTGAGCATCTCACACTCTTAAAAATTTACTGAATTCCGAACACTTTTTTCAGAGTTGCGGAAAACTAGATCAGCCCAGAGAAAGATGTAAAAAATCTAACCAAAATTCTTAAAAAATGACATATACTACTATCAATTTCTGTGATGTGCATATATGATTCTGATCATTCTAAAGCATTTATTTACGATGCACATAGCTGGAAAAAAAGTAAACCCTAATGGTTTAAAACAGTGGAATGCACTTGTGAGAAAAATTATATTAGTGCTTTACAAAATATTTTATTTTTTTTAAAATTAGGTTCGTTTTTTTAACATCTCTCTGTAGACAAACCTAAATACTGGTAACTAAGAAAAAAGTGTCCTCAACATGGATAAATTTGCAAATGCATAGTACAGACTACGCAAATTGAGCATTTCAGGAGTGTTTTGTTAACATCTTTAATATGCTTGGTACGATTTTTGGATGATTTTCCCCCTCAAAAGTCCACTCAATTGAAAGTCTGCATCTTTTGTGTATGCTTTGAATCTGCAGGGTATTTGCCTCATGATACCTTTACACTCATCTAAAAGTACCAATTAAGTCGTGAATGTCATTGGGAAACTTATATGTTGATTTGGTCTTTTTTCTCAGCGGCTGATGATACCTACCTGAATCTGACACTGCAAGGAGATGTCCATGAAATCATTCAGCCTGCAGGAACACAAAGCATTCAGTGGATTGTGCTTGTTGCCGCTCATCCAGAGCCAGTCCTAACATGGTCAGTCTCTCTTTTTCTTTTTAAGATCCTAAATATTATTATTTTTGAACTTGCTGCTTATCCTGCCCAAAGGTTTCCATAATTTATCCTCTCAATCAATAGGCTTTACCTATAACTTTATATATATACCAAGACCAATCCACACAGGTCAGTCATTGCGCATCTTTTTGAAATCCACTTCCCCACCCAACCCTAACTTGGCGGCACTCAATGCTACGTCACAATGGGTGCTCCCATAAGAAATACATTGCAGGCACTCAATACTGCGTCTTTGCGCTGTAGAGTTCCAAAACTCGTCCTTGAGAATGACTGACCTGTGTAGATTGGTCTTGATATATACCTTACTTACCTAAAATGGAACACTGATGTTACTTAGTTTTAAATGAGAGCTATTTTGGAATGATGCTAAAATTTCTCTGACAACTCAGCTTGGCACATTATTTTAAAAGAATTTCAATCCTCATTTGATTAGAGGCAAATAAGAGCTATTCTTTATGTGACTTACTTTTACACTCTCATGAATGACCTAAAACTCATTGTTTTATTTTTTAGGTTCAACCCTGAAGGTAAAGAAATCATGTTAGGTTCCTCAAGCTCAGGAAAGTACAGTGTGATGTCAGATTTATTCACCACGAAATTGGTCATTAAAAACTTGGCGGTCCATGACTCAGGCACTTACAGTCTTGTTGCCGATAACAGTGCTCATAAGCGGCAGCTGAATGTATCTTTGTTTGTCCAAGGTAAGACATATACCCCATTTCCCAATAATATCTACAGTATGATCACTGCTAAGATGAGGAGGAATGCTGTATGAATTAAAACAATTTTTTTAGTAGGCATGAATTCGAAACAAAATCCTGATACTCAGCTCAATGATGAAGACAGAAAAGGCATATCGACGGTGAAAGTCGGCAATCACATAACTCGGTTTGCGACGTCGCAGACTTCCTGTCATACTTTATTTTTTAAATGGAAAACTACTCAATGGCAATTCTTTAAAACTGTCATGATTTTTCTTCTCAATGCGAAGAAAATTCTGCAAAAACTTCAAGAAATAATATCAATTTGTTCTCCTTTAAAACAATTATGTAGAGGCGGAGATTTTCAGACACCGCAAACGAGTTATGCGATTGCCGACTTTCACCGTCGATATCTTCATTGGATTTAGAGACATGGGGAGGGTGCATGCTCTATACTGCCGTGCTAAAGAAGAACGCCGTATGAACCTTTAGGTGTTGCCAAATTTCCTTTGATAAAACACGAATTTTCTGGAAAACTTATGAATATTTTTGCTCTAGTTTTTCAGATAATTTTGTTCACAATTTCATCTAACGGTCCTGAAAATTTCAAGGAAAAATATTCATAACTTTCTTCAAATGTAAAAATTTTATTGAGGGAAATTTGGTGACTCTCGAATGTTCATACAGCTCTCTTCCTAATAAGGCAGTATATGCTAAAGCTCCATAATGGATAGGCTATAATGGTTGCCTGCTGTATGTCTAGGAAACTTGATCCGCATGGGGCATGCTTAGTGGTTATCCCTATTCACCGCGTATACTTGTGTAGCATCTACATTTGGTGGCCCATACAGCAAGCAACCTCCTGTGAAACTAGTTGGATGCTCTGTATGATTTCAGCAGACTTCGCTTGCTGGCAAACAAAAATGTTGATTTTAAATGATAATTTCCAAAAATCAGAATCTGGAGCTGCACACTTGAATTTGAAAATTTTCCACGAGCTCTACTCCAAAGTTTGCCGATGAAGCATGTATTGTTAGCATCGATTTGTAACCCTGTCTAGTGATTTAATGTTATTTTTCAGTGGAAGGCACAATTTAAAAAAAACCTGTTTTTAAACTAAATCAAAAATCACAACGAATACCTGTTATCGCCTAATCGTTTTTTATCCTCCAATTTCAGACAGGCCAAGTGTCAAATTGTACAATGAGCAAGCTTACTATCTTGCAGGCACTTCACGCCGCATCGAATGTGCCACCATCGCTTACCCTCTTCCTCGAATCACGTGGACCATGAGCAGCTGTTCCTCTTACCCTAACTGCAGTGATGAAGCGTATCCTCTTCCTGTAAGTTTCCATGCTAGGTGGATTCATCAGTTTTAAGCCACTCAGCCTTGCTTGGATCAGCAATAGAGCAATCTTACGGTCTTTGTTGGCACATGAGTACAAAGAGAAGTTTTTCAGTATCTGCCGTATTCTTTGGTCTCTTTTTTTAGAAGATAATTGCGGTTTTAAATTTTTTGCTGTCTTATGGCAAATAACAGGATCAGCAATCATTGCCATTATTTATAATGCGCTTGCGCAGAATGTAATATTTGTCGAGGGATATTGTTTACAGCAGTTGCAACTGTAGGCATGAAGAAATATCAACAATGAAACTCCGAAAACATGAAGTAATATTTGATTTCCGATTGTTTTTTCAATATTTGACCCTCCATCATCATCATAAAAAATTCTGTTTGATATTTTTATGTTTTTTCAAAAATATTTGCTATGAATTTCATCTAGAATTATGTGATTTTACTTGTAAAAAGAAAGTGGCATATGTGTCGAAATTTTGAAATTCCATAACAAAATAACATGTTTTTATAGTTTCAACATGTTGATAATTTGTTGTAAGTTGACAGTATACTGAGAAATCATTGGAACTGCATCGCACAATGGGAATTATTATTTTTAGCTCATCCATAAATGCACAATCTGCATGGGATCATCAATGACACACATATTTGTTCTAAAAAGAGCCTGAAGTAATAGTTCGGTATTGCAAAATTTAGTCCATTTTTAGGAATGTATCCTGTGACGTAAGACAGTGTTAAGCCAAAGTAACACAGAAGCACCACAGAATACACTGAACTCACACTCGTCAAAATTAATCTCAGTACTTTTATGGAGTAATTTTGAAGTTATGGCCAATTGATACTTACTTTTGAGATTATCCTCCTCTTCATATACCTATCCTACTTCTTTCGGTTTATTTGTCTCTCTCACAAAACTGTGTATTGTATTTTACAGTCATCAGAATATACGGATACTGTGATGAGTAGTATTGATCTCAAATCTCAGATCATTTTTGGAGCTAATGACACTACAAAGTTTACATGTGAAGCCTGCAATAGTTTTGGATGCGAAAACGACACTTCAATTTTTGTCGTGTCAGGTATGTTTCCTTCTTTAATTTGCAATCAACTTATTCTTGAAAGATACTTTTAGGACTTATAACTATGATCTAGTTGAAAACATTTTTTCCCATTAATTAATGACTACTTCGAAGCTAGGTAATTACGAGTGCGATATTTCAATAAGTGGACCAGGGAATCGTGTACCTCAGTCACTGTGTTATGAAATGTTGATGGTTCAATCCATCTATTTGATCAAATATTTTGGAACAGCGCCTCTTAAAGCAACCCTAACTCAAAATCCCTCATCGCAATCCCTTTCCCATAATAATTCAGCAGTCGAGATTGTGTCAATAATCAAGTTTTTTGGTACATACTGGCAGACCTCATCTACTGTTTTTTCAAAGTGGTTCATGGCAAAATTTAAGAATTTCAACTCAATCAGGTGATCATTTTGAATTTGATTAGTAAAACATAGGATTTATTAAGCACAAAATGCCAGTGAAGTTTCCTTTTATTACTGCTCTTGACTGCTTCATTTCAATGAAATGTAAATATATTTATTTGCTTAGATGTTGAAAACGGTTTTGCTGTTTGGGGACCGGATTTGATTGTTGAAAAAGATGATGTGGTCTTGGGATGTGGTGCCAGCAAATATGACTACCTCCCCGAAATCAGTTGGATGTTTACAATGTTCGACGAGTCGGGTTGGTCAACTCCCATGCCTGTCTCTCAGTCTCCCAGTAAGTGATCGACACTATCTCCGTTTCTCATTTTTTCTCCTTGCAACCGATGTATTCTCAAACTTTTTAATCATGATTTTAAGCTATGAACCTTATCAGAAGAAAGGGTAGAGCTTAATTATTAGCAGAGCTTGTTTTAAGCACAATTTTTTTTTCTATCTGCTTTAGACTCAAAGATCTACTAACTCTTAAAGCTAAGAGACCCTCTTTGTGGCATGGCATTTGTATTCCTCTGTAATTTTATCGGATTGGAATTGGATTTCAAGTTTGTTGGTTAAAAGACCAAAAATGTGTGGAAAGTTTGCCAAGTTAATTCTTCACTTTCTTTTGTTTCCCTTAATTATTTTTATCTACATTCTCTCATTTCTGACAGAATATAGATTGACCCACGGGAAAAGCAGTTTCTCTTTTATGCTGGAGTTGACGATAAAAAACGTGAGCCATAGTGATACTGGAGCTTACACCTGCGTGATCAACTCACGGCCTGGAACAGCGGGCATTGATCAAGAGAGTACTTTTACTGTTGATGTCAAATGTAAGTTTCCTACCTCACACTTTCAACTTGTACTTATTTTTCTTTCATATACCTCTCTCCTCTCAAAAATCTCTCCAAATAGGAATTAGAAATTAATTAGGATGAATTCGTGAGAAAAATTGATACTGAAAATTCATACTCTATTATGTGTCAATGGGCCTGTTGCCAAATTTTGCCAGAGCAACATTAAGAGTTGTTTCTTAAAGAAAATGTCTCAAAAATCACGATAAAATCATCGACAAAGTCTAAAGTGCACTCATGACTTCACAATCTGCACAAGAAATTTGCGTTTTTTTGAGCTTCCCTTTTCAAAAACAATATTATAGCAGAGGTGAACATTTTGTTAGAAAAGTTGTTCCATCTAACCCCTGCTCAATAGGATTCTACTTGATATTCAACATGGCCGACGCTAATCCGCCACAACACGAGTGATGGTACGAGGTTTCAACCACCTGATAACAGTCGGCGTGTTTACACTCACATTTTTCTCACATTGAGACTGTTGAGAGATAACTGTTTTGATTGACCTTGTGCTCCCCTCGACCTACGCGTGGAGGCGTCAGCCGTGATGAATATTGCGGAACATCTTATTAAGCAGGGGTTGAATGGAACGACTCTTCTAACGAAATGTTCATGTGTGCCGTAGTATTGTATACTCCTCAACTTGACTAAAAGAAATAGCTGTGCTGAAAATATTGCCTCCGTGGACGACAGTCCTTTTTTCTGTAGACTGTCACTTATACAGGGTGGCCCAGACCTACCGTACCAGGCCTTTTTTTCGGTTAATTTGGGTCGCACGAAGTCCAGGATCGCGGGGCTGAATTGGGAATGGACCCCAAGAAATCCGAATTTCATAGTCCCAGAGCCCCCCTGGCGTTCCTTGGGGGGTAAAAGGGGGGTCTGTACTTCAAAAGTCAGGGTATATGTCGAAATTCTGAAATTATTTTATCGGAATCAGAATGTGCGGAAATTTTTAACTTAAATCGATACCAAGAAATCCAAAATCAGCCCATCCGTGTCCTAAATACCGACCCCTAAAAATGGGGGACAGAGCCTCCTTTCCAAAAAATTCAAGTTTGTTAAATTGACGTGGAGACTCGGAGAAAATGAATATTCATAGGTAATCGACCCCAAGGAATCCAAATTTGAGGGTCCTGTTGTCGACAGAGACTTTTCTGATGGAGCACAGGGGTAACCTCCACACCGGTTAAATTTAAAAGTTCAGAGTCCCCCTGTGCCCCATCAGAAAAGTCTCTGTCGACAACGGGACCCTCAAATTTGGATTCCTTGGGGTCGATTACCCATGAATACTCATTTTCTCCGAGTCTCCACGACAATTTAACGAACTTGAATTTTTTTGAAAGGGGGCTCTGTCCCCTACCTTTAGGGGTCGGTATTTAGGACACAGATGGGCCAGTTTTGGATTTCTTGGTATCAATTTAAGTTAATAATTTCTGTGCGTTCTGATTCCGATTAAACAATTTCAGAATTTCGACGTATACCCTGACTTTTGAAGTATGGACCCCCCTTTTACCCCCCAAGGATCGCCAGGGGGGCTCTGGGACTATGAAATTCGGATTTCTTGGGGTCGATTCCTGATTCATCCCCGCGATCCTGGACTTTATATGACCCTAATTAACCGAAAAAAAGGCCTGGTACAGTAGGTCTGGGCCACCCTGTATTACAAAAAGTAAAAAAATCTATTTGATCATGGTTGTTTCATACCCCATCTCTCCCTCCCTCCCTCTTTTTCTCTAAAAATTATTTTTAAATTTCACAGCTTTATCTGCTCCCATGTTAATCATCAACAAAAGTAACATGAATGACAGTGCATGGACTCTAGGAACAGGCCATCAGATCAAATGGAATTGTTTCATAGACGCAACTCCGCCGCCAACAATTATATGGTATAAGGTAATATTCTGCGCAGTTTCTTTGATTTTTAATTTTTTTTTTTTTTTTTTTTTTTGCTTTTTCAAAAACTTTCTTTGAAAATTTCATTCATAAATCGTTCAGCCATATTTTCTAGAAATTTTGAAATGCCCCAGTCAAATTCTGTGTTTTCATAGTTTCATCATCAATACGCTCTGAGGAACAGCAGGTATATTGAGAGTTTAATAAAGCTTTTTTGCAGGCTTTTATCCCGACTTATGAAATTGTATCTCGTTCATCAGAAGGGCACCTTATTAAGGTAGATCCCCTGCAATGATATTTCAGTTTAAAAATCGTGTCCAAGGTGAGCTTGCACTGTTCTTGTACTGGTCTATTAAGATTATTGTCATGATTTTCTTCATATATTTCCAGGATGGTGAAATACTACAATTACCAAAGAATGGATCCAGAATAGAGCTCCTAAACAATAATCAGACTTTGTTGATCAAGTATGCTGCTCTGGGAGATGATGGAAAGTACACTTGTTTTGCAACGAACAAAGCTGGCAAATATGCTGTCACAAATACACTAATTCTCGCAGGTATTGTTCTTCTTTTTCCTGTATTTTAATCCGTACAAATTCAAATGCCCAATTATTGCAGTCAGAGTTTTGCAATGCTTACTAAGCAAATTATACGTACTGATCTCTCTTTTTTAGCCCCTTCAGCCAACCAATTTCTGTGCGTCAAAGCTGCCTTTTCTGGGGGAATCCCAATCGTTTTCTAAATTTACTCAGTCTTTAAACCACTTAAAATTTCCTATGTAATCATTACAAAATATCTCAAAAACAAGAACTGAAAATAAAACAAATCATGTAACAATGAAAAATTAAAAGCTAATTGAACTCGTTTCTGGGAAAATATCATGCTTGGTGTTTTTTTTACATCACAGCAAAATATTTGAACACGAGTGAGTTCTCATGTTTGATTATTTACAAGGCATGTTGACTATTTTAATGCATTTTTACCATTTTTCTCCGTCAATTAATTGCTCAAAATCCTTATTTTATCTCAGACAAACCAGAAGAACATGACCACTTGCATCTCATCATCTATGCTGGTGTGGTCCTGCTCTTGGCGTTCTTTGTTGTTTGCTGGCTTGCTTGCAAAGTTCATAAGGAAAAGGTAATGCATCACTTTTGATTTCTTTGATTTTTATCAAATGGCTGCAGAACTGAATTGAACTTCAAGTACCCCAGTAGGCTTTATCTCAAACTTGTATTCACAGTCTTATCCCCCTCATTCCCAGCAGCCAGCCCCAGGCAACTATTGCTTGAGACCATTAAACTTGGATTGCCAAGCCGGGAATTGAACCAGCAACCCTCTGATCATAGAATCAGCACTACAACTTCTTCACCATAGGAGGGGACAAATACATTTTCGGGTCACATCTGTGCCCTTAGCAACTATACCATGCTATCTGTTCTCTGACATCAGTGAATCATTATTGTCCAAGATGTGACTAATAAATTATCTATAGATAAAAGGGTAATATCGCGAAACTGCTAAATCAGTTACAGTAAAACTTTCTCCAATCAGAACGCATCAGGACCAACCAGCTCCTGGATGGATGTTAATGGTTTTTGATAAAAAATAGTCTTTGCTGGTTAAGAACTTTATCTGCTCCGCTGACAACAGTATGGTATCTTGATTCCTTGGAAGTACCTCTGACAATAAGATAGTCTAAGTTCCGAAACTTAGACAACGACTTGGAGAAAATCCCATTAACATCGGCTTTGGAGAGATAATTGGTCATGATGTGAGGGGCCCCACTATAGATGGTTCTGATGTATGCAGAAATTTTATATGTTGTTCTTTTTAGCATAGAGACAGAGCTGTGTGCTAATAACGTCTTAAGTAGTTTTCTTCTAAAAGCATATGATGCTAACGAGTTTTACCGTAATTATTTGTACTAACATTTCAAGACATCAACTCTCCCTAAGTTTTTAAATTTCCCTTTCAATATTTCATCTTGCATGCATATCATAATGTTTGATGCTAAATAGGTGAACAAGGTTCTTCCAAACCAGTTTTATTCCCTGATTTTGTAATTTCTCACTTCAGTCACGAATGCTGTTATTGATGCAAGCTTTACTTAAATTTGCCTTTTAGTTTATTATGATTATTTTTTTCTTCTTAGAAATTGCGGCGGGAGTTGACAGCAGCTGGACTAATCAATTTTGAAGAGGGAGCAATTGAAAGTTTAAACCCGGAGCTTGGAGTTCAAGAGCAAGCTGATATGCTTCCATACTATAAAAAATGGGAGTTTCCACGTGATAAATTGAAGTTAGGTAAGGTACATCTTGGATTGCTATTTAATACCCCTCTGAAGCTCTTGGTAGGCCAATTCGTGGTATCCAATCATTCATCTCAGAACGAACGTTTCTTTATATGAATTGCCTTTTAAAATAGATCGAGATTCATATTTGTAGAAATATATACCTAATTTATTTTTAAAAATTTAACAAAGATTGAAAACGGTTAAAACCTTAATTGCAATGAAGACTTCAGACGCATTTTGGGCAGGCGGCCGCAACATTTGTCTGCAATTTTTGTTTTAAGTGAATTTGTAACTGTTTTTAGCCTTTTCTAAATTTAAAATAATAAAATTGTGATACTTATGCGATAAGTTGTTCCCTATTCGAATTGAAAACAAACTTAATGTTACGCTAAGAAGAAATAAAGCTCGTACCTAAACTGTTATTTTTTCAAAATCATCTCTTTGCTTGATTATTTCTTGTTCAAGTGTCCGAATTCCTTCTTTGAATTTTAGCTTTAAGCTACCACTCTATAATAATGCATTATGAAAGGATGACTTTCAAATATTTCACACGTAAAACCTTTGAATAATTTACCCAGGTATATTTGGGGTATGTTAAGGTTTAATTTACTGATAATCCCTAGTGTCAATTTTTCTCTCTTTAATGTCACAGGAAAACAACTAGGCTCTGGTGCATTTGGAGTAGTTTTGATGGCTGATGCTGATGGAATTATCGAAGAGGGTGTCAAAACAACGGTGGCTGTCAAGATGGTCAAAGGCAGCATTGACTTTTCTGCCGTGAAAGCCTTAGCATCTGAGCTGAAAATCATGATTCATCTTGGCAAACATTTAAATGTTGTCAATCTCCTTGGAGCTTGCACAAGGAACCTGAATAAACGTAAGAATTTATTGGTAGTCAGATGTATATAATTGCTTCTACACATCGGATTAGCATTTCTTAGCTTAATAATAAAAAACAATAAACAGATTTAAGGCTAAAATATGAAAAACGGAAACACAGTACGATTTGGCGCCCTAAAGCATCATTATCACGTGCCAAACAAAGAAACCACCAACAGTGATTACATGGTAATGGACTAATAGTCTAAAATGTCAGTGATGAGAAAGTAAACTTTAAAACCCATTATGCAGCAAATATCAAATACATGAACTTTGGATTACACCGAAACTGACATTTTCACAGAATACCTAGCAGCAGTGAACAGCCAAGAAAGTACTTGCTGTTTGTATTAATTTGATAATTAATCTATATATGGTCATAGTTAATGAACATCTCAGCATGATATTTTTTAGTCTTAAATTTTTTTCATGGTGCTGAGCTACACATTCCAATGTTTATCCGTATCAAAGGTAACCAATTGATTATGCCTTCTAACACATCCAAGAAGTGGCTTCTCAAACTCAATCAGGCAGTTTTACTAAAAAAAATAATTTGGTCTCTTCCTTTTCCTGTCACAGGTGAACTTCTAGTCATAGTTGAATATTGTAAACATGGAAGTCTTCATAACTATTTGCTGCAGCATAGACAGTATTTTATTAATTTAATCAATCCAGCCAGTGGGAAACTGGACAGCTCTTTCATGCACAGGTAAAGACTTGCAACTCATCAAACACTAAAAAACTCTTGTAAAGTATTTAAAAATACATTTTCAGAAGTCAATGTCACTCCGTATATTGATAGTGAATCTAAAGAAACACACTTCTAAAACTCCTCTTTGCCTCCCTTAATTTAAAAATCTAAATTTTTTTATGTACACCCATCTTCTAAATTTTTTGTAAAGACATTAATAGCGTAAGATGCTGAATGTCTTTAAATAAATTAAGTAACTAACTGTATCCTCAAAATTACAGATTTCCTGTTTTATCCTTTGTTTTCTTGAATGATGATCGATCATTAGTATTGCATGGCGTTTTTTTTTAATATCTTCTCATCTTTCTAAGCATATTCTCTGAAAATTACACATAAATATTTTTGAAAACGCGTCCTGTTGAAAAATTAAAAAAGTTTGGAAGATAATTTTAAGACTTGGCAAAGGCGCCATATATATTCCTCTTCTCTTAACTTTACCATCCATTTGCAACCAGACAACTTATTCTAAACATATATCTGGTCAATTGGGAGGGGGGGGGGGGCATTTTTATGATCTTGGTGCACAAAACCCCACTCTTGGAGGGGAAAAATAACTCCTGTAAAGCGCTTCCGTTGTTCTATTAGTTTTCTATTTTCAGTTCCCCAGCAAAAAGCTGAGAACAAGAAAAATGTAAGGAATTAAACCTAAAATATTAACAAATATATCAAAGAAAGTAGTGAAATTAATCAAATTATTAAGTAGATACTCACCTTGAGCTTCATCGATGATTTCAATGTTAATATAAACGCACATTCTTATGGTCCTCTATCTTTAGTATGCCAAAATACTGGGATCTACCCAATCCAAACTATAGCGGAAGGCGAAACAGCAGCATCCGAAGCAGTCAACGCAATAGTAATTATTATACAAACTCTGCCTCAGCCTCTGTCAATACTCAAACTACCATGCTTTTCGATTCTGGCACACCAATTGGTAAGTTTCCCTTTGTTTATATATTTTAAAAGAATCATAAGATGTTCCCATAGCAGGCAAGTGTTATAAAGCTTTGTAAAAGTAATTTTTATATTCGCCTGATAATCTTTCTTCACAGTTCCATCTGAACTTTTTTCTCATTTTTTCCAAGTCAGTTTTTTGTAACACAGAGAATCAGGATTAGCGATAACTCTTGAAAAATTTCTCAATTTACACTGATTTCCTGTATGAAATCGCTTGAAGATAAGCTGAAACTTTGAATTTGACCTGATTTGTCTCACTCAGAAATAGTATTACAGTAAGACCTCGATTTATCGGATTTCACGGGACCGGAGGCCGAATCCGTTAAATCGCGGAATCCGCTAAATGGCGCTAGTCGGTCCTGCTGAAGAGACCGTAGGATCGATCCATTAAATCGTGGAATCTGTTGAATCGCCATCCGATAATTCGAGGTCTAACTGTATTGCATTAAGGTGTAAAAAGCTCCAAGCCCGCCCTCATTTTTGACCGAAATGCATGCTTGTTCCCTCTGGAGACTAAAAGGGGAAAAAGCCCTTTACCTTCAAAAATGAATTGGACTTATCCAATGCTAAAACTCTGTTGGTCTTTCAACATCTAAAAAGTTGATTGTACTCATTGCAAACTATAAAAATTAATGCGTTTCCTTTAACATGACTTCATCTTGGCTTGTTTTGTACTGTGCAATTATACCAGATGTTTTATCTCTTTTTTTAATATCCCCTGAGAGCAACAAAACAGGATTGAATGATAATTGAATTTTTCTTGTAGGTGAAGATGGGTATCTCCAGCCAATCGGCAATCCAACTCAGGTGTCAAACACAAATGATAAACAGCCATCATACATCAACTCAACAGATTTAGTTTGTTGGTGTTTCCAAGTTGCTAGGGGAATGGAATATCTAGCAAGTAGAAAGGTACTTTTCCTCTTAGCATAGATGAAAATTAATTTAATTTTAACTTATTAAATCTGCCTATCACGAGGCTAGTCATTTTGTGAAGCCCTTTTAATTTTAAACTTCAGAAAATGTAAAATTTCAATCCCTGTTGATATACCCTTGCTTGAAAAGTTCCAGAGCTACTCCTCTGATGGTGTTTTGAAATATTGTAAAATTACATGCAAGAATATGGTGCTCAATTTTAAACAAAAGCCTTCAAACACAAGTTTCAAATTGCAGCTCCTTGCCATACAACTTCTAACTCCCATTTTGAAGCTCTTTTTGATTTAATAGCGTTTTCAATTTCTAGTTACGTATTAAAAAAATGGGGGAGAAAAGTTAATGTAATCATTTTTTTTTTTTGGTTAAAATTTACATTTTTAAAAACCTTTTCTTACTCATTGTCAGTGTGTTATATGCTGCCAAATCGTTGCATGTTTGAATTTTCTAATTTTTAAAAAGAGGGTTACTCATTATGTAAATAAATGAAGGGGAAAAAATTGATTGGTTGCTTAATGTTAAAGACATTGCTTTGAAAATTCATTTTTCTAATAATCTATCAATGAAAATGTTTCTCTCTTTTCGTCAGCTCATCCAAATTATTTTATTTTGACAGGTGTTGCATGGAGACTTAGCTGTGAGGAACATACTGCTTGCAGATGATAATATTGTAAAAATTTGTGACTTCGGCCTATCAAAAAGCATGTACAATGCTGATAATTATCTAAAGAAAGGAGCCGTAAGTATCTTTAAAAAATTGTATACTGTTCCCTTGTTTAATTGTAGCAAGTCTAAGGTGTTGTTTCCAACATGTTGGTCACTTGTTTGCATCCTATTAGTTCAAAACATGATTAGATCAGTCCTATCATTTTTTATAGAATTGATTTTTGTCTTAATAGTAACGGAGGTGATGATCTTTAATTCAAGGTGTCATTGTCATTCTGGATTGGTAGAAAAAAAAGATGACCTCAAGCCAAATCAGTTGGCTTTTCCCAAAATCCATTCTCAAAAATCTATGAATTTCAAAGTAACTATAGTTTTAATCCTCTACAGGGAAAACTTCCGGTCAAATGGATGGCTCCAGAATCAATACGCGACCGAATATTCTCAACTCAGTCCGATGTTTGGTCTTTCGGAATCGTTATTTGGGAAATGTTTACTCTTGCCAAAACTCCTTACCCAGGTATTTTTTTTCATTATGTTTCTATGTTTGAAAATTTTGCAGTATTGACTGAGAAATTACATCGTCTATTAGATAGAAAAAGAGTTAATAGCAGAATTTTTCTCATGATTTGACAAAATCGTCAGCAAGTGATATTTCAGCAAACTTAACCCTTGGAGCTGTATCGTTTCTTTTTTGGCCAAATAGCCTGGCCTCAGGTTATCAAGAGGTATCCTCAATAATTTTATTGGGTTTGCTTGTGGAATAGAAAGATACACATTCAAGCACTCTGATGTATATTTCCTCTTCCAAATCTTATAAACAACACGATTCGCTGAACAAAAATTACCGAAATTAGCTCCCAAACCGACCGAAAGTGAATGTAACAAGGTGGTGAAATAGTGCTGGGTTCACACTATTTTGCAAAAAAAAACAAGGCCACAACAGTTTTGGTAGATATTTTAATCGAGCAGTTTTCTCACCCCATCTTGTGTTGTTCTAAGTTTCAACAAACAATAGCTGAGCTGAAGTGTTGAGATTGAGGTTACCATGTTTTCATTCTGCAGAGGCTGTTAGTTTAATATCTTGTGTTTGATTGAACTCGAGCAGTTAATGGTTTTTTTATGGTCAAAAAGTTTGACTCTATGCATCAAAAACGTTGATGCAACGTTAATTTCTCGGTTAAGAAAAATTCTCAATAAATTTCGTTGAACGAATCGTGTTCTACATGAAATTTTGATAAGAAAATGATTACCATAGTACTTAAATTCGCAGCTTGTCTTTTGGTACATACATACATGTGGTACATTGTGGTCCAATATAAAAAGCAAAATTTAGAGAAGCTTCCTTTCCCAAAAAAATAAGCATAAATATAATGAAAAATAATCATGAAGTGTGTACTTAGATCTTGAAGCATTCAAGAATTTTGTTTTTTCAAATGTTACCCAGAGATTTTTTGTTGTATTCAGAGTTTAGTTTTATTTTTTTTTTTATCTTCTTCTGCTAAACTTAGTTTTGTGTTTCAGGTGTAGATAGTGTAGATGTATTATTAAATAAATTGGAGGATGGTTACCGATTAGAACAACCTACCTATGCACCAAATGACATGTAAGTATCATAACTTTCTTTTCTCACTGAAACTAATTTTTCTTTTGATTCTTTTCTTGCGTCGGTTTGAATTCAGTTTAATCTAATTTTAGCCTCTCTGCATATCTGCAAGAGGAACAGACCGACAGGCTCCAGTTGGCCAGAAATTTCGCTAGAACTGCTGACCTTTTTGGTCAAGGAAATGTAGATTTGTCAAAGGTTAGGAGTTACGATTTAAGCCCCCTAGCTCGCTGCTGAACACCAAGCATTCCTCCAGCTCTGTTTAAGCTAGGTATTTGCAGTTTTAGCCGCTTTTTCATACCATTTCTACCGAGTAAACTCAAATTTAAATTTTTTAGTAAAATTGAATGAGTAGAGACCGAATAGTTCAAGATGATTTTTTTCTTTTTCCAGTTATTCATTAATGTTAGAATGTTGGGAGGCAAAACCATCATCTCGTCCTTCTTTTACTGCATTAGCAGAGAAGTTTGGAAACCTGTTAGAAGATAGAGTTCGATCTGTAAGTATGGATTTCTTATCAGCAAATATTTTTTCTCTGAATTTCACTACCTCATACTATTCTTGTTTATTTTCGGTCTAAATGAGTGCCCAGCAATTGTACACATGATAGATAACTTCAGACATTCTCGCAAAAACGGCAAATATATTTTTAAAGTATGAGGGTCATCCACAAAGTGAGGCTCCCTATTTTAAATATCCAAATGGAATGGAATGAAAGATAAATTAGATTGACAAAAAGATGTGTGTTAGGTAAGCTTTCAGCTTTACACTTAGCTTAATTTATTGTAAAATGGTCAAGCACTAAACTTACAAACAAACTCAGTATAATCGTAACAACTGCTTGTCGCCGTGTCCCTACCTCCCAGTGCATTCATAAATTGCACTAAGGTTTCCCGATTTTTTCATTTAATAAATTTCCAACTTCTTTGACAATTTTTTTACAAACCTTCTTGAACCATTCTTTAATAACTGTAATTACTGAATCAATTCTGAAATCTCATCCTCCTTGTTTTCAGCATTATACAAATTTGAATGAAATTTATCAAAGGATAAATAGTGAAGAAATCAGCAGCCATGGAGCAGACTATTTAGCAATGATGAGCTCGCCAAGCTATGTAAATACATGCCCTGAAAATGAAAACCCTGGAGGATACCTAAGCATGAGCGGGCCCAGCACTAGTCCAGATGAAAGGGACAGCAATGGTATCGAACTAAAACCAATGTTGCCCAGACAGCCACAGTCAGGTATGTCAATCTACATAGACATTTGAAGAGTAGTTATGTAAGGAATACTAATGTCACAGTAGCATTCAGAGATAGATGTTGAATAACTGAATTAGAGAAAAACCACCATTTCTTTCCCGCATAATACTGAGTATTAACTGCCTGCATACATTCGCAAAATTGTTCCTGTTGAGCCAGAGAAACTTGCAAATAAACTGAGGAATTTGAGTGCTACAAACCACGGTCTTTGGCAATTATCAGGATTGTAGTGATTTTCATCAATTACATATGAGACTAGTATTCTACGATTAGGTCCTTAGAGGACCTTCAGACAGAGTCTCTGTCTTACAACAGGGTGACGAAAATACCCCTTCTAAAGCGCTGGCTTTAGAAGGGGTCATAGTGACTGTTTTCACTTGGTGCAAACAGCAATAAATACGTTCACCATATTTGGCTTGACATTGAACATGTAAATTCGTCGAATCTTTTTAGTAAATCTTTCTCTGCTGGTCCATGTCATAAAAATGTAATTTTAATAGCTCACAGACAAGATAAGTCTCTCGATTTTGAGATCACTAGAGTGAGAGGGTGAGTAAAATGCTAGAAACTAGATATTTATATCCCATCTCTTTAACAGCTATGAAAAATCCAGTTGCCTTGTTCCAATTACTCAAAAAATCGTTTCATCGATATATATTCGTAACTGACAAGCATAAGTAGGCACGAAATTACTAGGCTCTTTCCTTCGCAAAAATTCAGTCAGGCTAATCTCCAGAAAACACACACTTTGATTCTTACACATTTACTAAGTTACAATGGAAATGGGCCTGTTGCAAACTTTTGCTAGAGCAAAAATAAGAGTTGTTTCTTGTAGATAATGCCTCAAAAATCACGATGAGCGCATCGGCAAAGTCTGAAATGCACTCATAACTTCACAATCTGCGTAAGAAATTTGCGTTTTTTTAAGCTTCCCGCTTCAAAAACGATACTACGGCATAGGTGAACATTTTGTTAGAGGAGTCGCTCCATCGTCGGCGATATTCATCATGGCCGACGCTTGCACGCAGTTCCGCGCGTAATTCAAGGAGAGTTCAAGGTCAATCAATTCGGGCGTAGAAAATATGAACGTTAACACACCGATTGTTATCTGGTCTAATCCAGTTCAGGTGTTATCTCGTCCCATCAAACGTGTTTTGGCGGATTGGCGTCGGCTATGATGATTATTGCCGACAATGGAACGACTCCTCTCACAAAATGTTCACCTGTGCCGTAGTATCGTTTTTGAAGCGGGAAGCTCAAAAAACTGCAAATTTCTTACGCAGATTGTGAAGTTATGAGTGCATTTCAGAGTTTGCCGATGCGCTCATCGTGATTTTTGAGGCATTATCTACAAGAAACAACTCTTAGTTTTGCTCTAGCAAAAGTTTGCAACAGGCCCATTGTTGCCATTATGGAGTAAAATAAAACAAAATGATATTCCAATGAAAATAATCAGTAGCTTTATTCAAGGGCAAGATGATTTTAGATTCCCAGATAACGTTCCAGCAGATAATTAGCCAAAGTGGATTGGCCTCCGGCCAACTTTAAGTTATGAGACAGAAATAGAACTGATTTTCTTTGTCAAAATATTTCAGCCAGTGATCTCATAACAAAGGGGGGTGCTTCCTGTGTTAATCTAGACCAGCAGCGTTATGTTAATTTAGTTGGTCAGGAAGTAAACAGTCTCCAAGGGGTGAGTTATGATGTCCGCTAGTCATGGATGCATCAAAGATAACAATGGGTGTTCTAACAAAGTGGCTAAACATGTTTCATCCACATTTCCTTCCCTCCTTGTCCGTCTCCTTAGTTTTCTAGTCCAAAAACTTAATCCTCAAGGTGAAATTAGAATAGCAGCTTGCTCAATTAGTTTTTTAAGGATAAATAGTTTTCGACCACGCAACCAGTCAGTCCTGGCCAGATTGTGGACCAGGACTGGTTTCTTTCTTCTTTTTATTCGAAAATTTTCTGCTACTGCAATCAACATTGTATATTTGTACAAAATTCGAATGACAGTGGCGTGGCGTCCACAGGTTCGCAGTGTTTGTCAAACACCCTAAAATATTTTGAAACAATTCATAAATTATGGCTAAGAATGTACAGAACAATACAGAACAGGGTTGCAATTTTGCATGAAAAATACTATCTTGAAATTTTAAGTGAAATTTTTCATGAAATTTCAGAAAAATATGAAAAATATGAAAAATATTGACAAATATTGACAAATATGAAAACTATGAAAAATATTGAAAAATATGGAAAATATTGAAAAATATGGAAAATATTGAAAAATATGAAAAATGTTGAAAATTATGAAAAATATTGAAAAATATTTGTCGAAATTACATGCAAAATTAATTGAAAGGCAACTGGTTTTTGCTTTTTGGTGTTTTTTAGTGCGTGCTGCAAACCCAGCCCCTGAAAGTACGTTTCTTTTACAACTTTAATTTCATGAAATATTTCTCGGAAATTTTCAATATTTCTTATTTTTTTTTCATTTCACCCATGTAACCCTGATACAGAAAAGTAGACCGCAAATAATTATCGGAAATCGGTCGCTTGGCTTTCGACAGCGGCGAAGAGGGGAAGAGGGAGAAAATCCCGCGTTTTGTCTCTGATCCCGCGACACAACGCGACGTCGGCACCGGCCCAGCTCCCGAACACCGAACCCGAACTCCCGACACGAGGTCCGCACTGGCTCCCGAACACCGAACCTGGATGAGAGGGAGAGGGGAATGAGCGGGGAGAGCAGCTGCCCGTCCCGCGTCACCAATGATCTGCGTTCGGTGTGGAGGGAGAACCTGGCTGGGTAGACGAGAGAGGAGAGGCGCCGGCGCACGGTGGATCGAGTCAATTCGGAAAGTCGGACAAAATTTTGAAACTTGGAAAGCTCATAACTCCGTTCATACAAATCGTTGAAGTTTTAAAAGTGGTTCCATTGGTTTCCTCGTGAAATTTACGTTTAAAGAGATCCATTCTCTAGTAGCAGTGGCTGTTGAGAAAACTTTGAAAAAACTCGTAAATTTTAAGAGAACCTAAAATTTACTTCAAGACCACTTGAAAATTGCGTAAAAAAACTCTTGAAATATTCGTACCAGGAAACCCCTTTTGGGGCTTTTTTTACATCAAAGCGAAGAAAAAATTTTAAGTAAATTTATTCTCGTAAATTTTAAGGAAAAGTTTGGTACGTTTTTTTTATATAAACTTCCTTCCTGCGAGCAAAAGCAGGGCCGGACTAAGGGGGTGGCCACATGGGCCGCGGCCCATGGCGGCAAATTTTGCAATTTTTTCAAATGTAGGTGTAGAAAAAATTGGGATTTAGAAAAAAAATTACACACGAGAAAAGGCGACAAAATCTCTAATTATCTGAGAGTAAAGTAATTTCTGCTTTTGTCGTCTTTCAGTGATACAAGAGACAGCACCTTTATTTAGTCGAGTTAAGAGAGAAACCAAACACGCAATTTGGCATTTGGACTTACCTAGAGGGAAATGATGACGAGGACTTGAGATGAAAAGGAGAAGACCTCGGCGCAGCAATCGGCATGTAACACATATTAGCGCCTACAAGACTGCACGAATACCTCACGCATTCCATCAAACACAGTGCGGTCATTGCGATCAGCGTGAGACGCATAGCGCCTACAAGACTGCGTGAATACTTCACGCATTGCGTCAAACTCAGTGCGGTCTGCGAAGCGCGGCGGCGGAAGTCAAAATCATTAATCCACATTTATGTTTGTTCTTTCATAATTTTTTCGTTCATTTCGTATGAGTGGAAGGCCTTGTCCACACAGAGATAGGTTTACGTAACTTAACTTTCGCGCAAAGTTCCGTGAACTTTTGCTAGTTGTGTTGACAGGGCTTTCCCAAAAAATGTGTTCAACACCAGTAGACGCGTTTTATGCGCCCCTCCCCCGCTGGCACGTTCATTTGATGGGTTTCATTGATGTTTCAATACGAATGAGAAGGGGGCGGCAAAATACCAGCGGCCCATGGGCGGCAAGTAGGTAAATCCGGCCCTGGGCAAAAGCGAGGAAAAAAGTGCTGAGCAGAAAAGTATAAAAAGAAAAGTTGCAGCCTATAAAAATTTATGATTAAGTTCATTTTTACATAAATTTTACGTTTTCTTTTAATTAAAATAACACTATTTTTTTATTTAACTGAATTCCCCAAACGGGTTTCTTAACGAGTTTCTTAAGAGTTTTTTTACTTAAAATTTTCGAACTCTTAAAATTTTCAAGTTTTTTACATTTTTTTGACAACTTCAGGTAGAATTTTTTTTAGGAGCCATTGCTACTAGGGTTAATATTTACAATTTCATTAAATAACATCTTTTGCAGTTTTAGTCATCAATATTATATCCGAGCATCCTGATTGACTCGATCCACTGTGCGGACCGCGCTCGCGGAGTGAACAAAGCAGAGAGAAGAGGGAGTGAGAGAAGAGCCGCTCGTTTTTTCCTATACCAGCAGTGGTGGTTCGCACGCAGCAGCTCGCCGAATTTCTTCTATATGCCAATTTGTCCTCCCCCCCCCCATCTCCCAGTTCCCCTCCCCAATGCCCACGTGCTCACTGCCCAGTTTCCCGCGTGTTCCTGAACAGTGAAGGTGCGTGTCGTGCGACTGGACGTGTTCGACTCTCCTTTCGAGAAGTTTGAATGAGTTTGAATCATGGTTTGTTGTTCCGTCGACGAAGTGCTCGAGCGTCCCTATTCCCGGAGGACTTTCGCCGAAAAAAAAGATCTTCTAGCTCGGGGCAGACCCGAGCCATTGTTGGTAAATTTGAAAAGCAAGTGCAAGGATCGCGGCAGAGAGTTCACCAGGAGCTTCTGCAAGAGCAATTATGTAGCTTATCCCTGGTTGACAGGATGTGAGATATACTGTAAACTCTACTGTTGGCCGTGTCTTATTTTTTCTGATGAGAAAAATATATGGTCTCATCATGGATTTTCCGATTTAAATCATCTTAGTGCCGCAGCTCTTCGTCATGAGCGCACGGCAAACCACACGGAATGTTTCATGAAAATGAAATTATTCGGTAAACAGCGCGGCGAGGTTTTACTGGACCCTGCTCAACGAAACGAACAAATTAGAAAGCACAATGAAAAAGTGAAAGAAAATCGCGAGATCCTCAAGAGGCTTATAGACGTTGTTTGTTTCCTTGCCAAGCAGGAATTGCCTTTCCGCGGTCACGATGAGTCTGAGGACTCGCTAAAGAAGAGTAATTACGTTGAGGTGCTCGAACTCCTTAGGACTTATGATCCACTATTGGACAATCACCTGAAAAATGCCACCGCTTTTTGTGGAACCTCGAGTGACATTCAAAATGATCTAGCTGATGCCGTGTGCGATGTTATCCTGGACGAAATAAAACGGCGTGTCGCTGAGGCGGATTTCGTCTCGATTGAGCTAGATGAGACATCCGACGTAAACGAAACGTCTCAGTTGTCTACCATATTTCGGTATGTCGATAGTGACGGTATCCCAACGGAAAGTTTCATTGGGTTTACAGACGCAAGCGCTGATAGAACGGCTGAAGGGATTTTCAATCACGTTACCAATATCATTGAGGAATATAACGCCGCGCTGAAGCTGATCGCACAAACATATGATGGTGCCTCTGTGATGAGTGGTCATTTGAGTGACTTACACACCAGAGTGAAAGAGGCGTATCCTAAGGCTCTATTTACGGATTCCCATGCGCATGTTTTAAACTTAGTTTTACAACAGTCTCTCTCAGAAATAATGCCAGAATGCAGCTTATTTTTTAAAACTTTAAGTGGTATTCCGAAATTCTTTTCCAAATCGTCAAAGAGGTCATTTGCCCTCCAGGATTTCATGAGCAGAAAACTACCCTCAATGGCATCTATTCAGTGGAATTTCATGCAAAGGCTTGGGAATACTATCCACCAGTTTCGCACTGAACTGTCAGAATTTTTTGAGAGCATCTTAGACGATTCTGATTCTTGGGACGCTAAAGCCATCCTAAAGGCAAGAGGGTTCGTCCACTTTCTAACCGAATTCAGAACAGTGTTTTTACTAGAAGTTTTTGCAAAGCTTTTTTCATACACCGATGTGTTGTATAATATACTTCAGACTGATACTGATGACATCGCTCACTGCCACAAACAAGTGAAGGACACTACCGATATTTTAAAACGTGATATAAATGAAGGCTTTGAGGAAATCTGGGCTGAAGCAATAGTAAAACATGGGGACTGTAAAAATCCTCATCTTCATAGCATAAAGAATGGTCTATCCGCTGAAGAGGACTATCGGCGTTTGTACAAAGGAATTCATGATACCGTCGTGGAACAAATTGATGTCAGGTACGGCTCTGTACTCAATTTGCAGTTTTGCCATCTTTTATCCCATCAAAAGTTTTTCACCTATAGGACTCGCTTTCCAACTGACGAACTAGATTCTTTGAAAGGCGCGTATGGTAACATGTTTGATCATGCAAAATTGAAGACGGAACTCACTGTTCTTTACAAGAGCGATGAATTTTTAGGATTACCCCCTCACAAACTGATCCAGTCTTTGAGAGAAAATGATTTAACACTCACTTTCAAAGAAGTAAATAGGTTAGCTGCATTCCTCTGCACTATACCTGCCACCACTGCACCAGTGGAAAGATCTTCTTCGGCGCTTAAACGGATACATGCATACTGCCGCTCAACCGAAACTCATAGCCGATCATCGAGCGTCAGTGTAATAGCAATCGAGAAAGGAATCCTTCAAGAGCTGAGAGCGAAATCAGATTTCTACGACACAGTTATCGAAAAATTTCTCCCTAGAACATGGAGCATTGAATTAAATTACATGTAATTTGTGGCAGTGTTATAAAGTGACTAGCTTTCACCGAAGACTCAAAACTGGGACAAGTCAAACCAATATCGTCTCTCATCTAAACTCTTAAATGAGGTGACCTTTCAGAAGAAAAGAAATGAATAAATCAAATATTAATTGAAAGTTAAAAAAGCTATTGAAAAAATTTATAGAACAAACAAAAATAAACAATAAACAAAAAGAAGGAAAAAAGAAAATTGCAGGAAAACGATCTGTAAAAAAACAAAAAATACAACGTTAATTTAACCAGAAGAGGTTAAAAAATTGTGACCTTGCAGCTTCATTTTTATGAAAATTTCCGGGGGAGGCCCGGAGGTTACAGCCCCCTCCCCCTCTCTCTTGGCTGGCACTCCTACCGAACACCTTCCCATCGGATATAGTCACGTCACGCCACTAATGACCTTGTTGCTAAACTGGCCCTGAAAATTTAAGAGGTATCATCAAAAATTGCGCAGACCTGGAACTAGGTATCTATACTCCTAGTTTTTCCATTAAATTCTACAATATCATTTTATAAATTTCAAGTTTTACCCAGAAGATCCAAGTTAAAACTCTTCTTGCAAGTTTTTTTGTAACAAGAGGCATAATCTAATTTAAAAATATAAAGAAGGTTTCTAGCTGGACCTGAATTTCGTGTTGTATTTGAGAGATGGACATTCTTCGCAAGAATACCTTTTAGTCTCAATTCCTCTTACTTTCTAAGTACTCCAGTACTTAAATCCTCATTACATCAATCCTGTGTGTACATGTTATTTGCTTTTTAGACGTTTTTGTGTAATACAATAACCCAATTTCTAATGTGTTCCGTAGTATTGGCTGTTCCTTCGAAATGTGACTCATTAAATCCTGAAGCAAGTTTCTTAGATGCATGCCATATTTTTTGTGCATGCAGTTGGATTCTTTTCCATAATATCCATACCTACTTATAACCTATCATTTACTGAAAGAATGAAATATTAGTATACTCCAAAGTGCAAAATTTTGGTTTTAATTAGCCACTCTTAATGAGACATAAAAAGTAGGTTTTTGAGTATTTGCATGCTCTCAGGGATTAACACTAAGAATGTAAGCAGCTTCAACTTCTGTATTTTATTTTTTGAGCTGCATGAAAGAAAGTGTCCTCGGAGATTCAACTTTAGTGGCATTTAATCTTTCTTGCCCCTCAAAATATAAGATTTAAAACTCTGAGCATGTTTTTTTTTTGCCTGCAAAATAAAATTTGACATCATAATGTATTACCAAAAAAAATTTCAAGATTAAACTTGCAAATTTCGGGAAAATTCAACCTCATCTGAATCATGAACACATGAAACTCATCAAGAAAGTTTATTAGGTACTTAATCCTTGGCGTTTGTATATCTCTGCTCGTACAAAAGGGAGCGAATCTTCTTTCAGACTAGGAGACGGCAATTCGACAGCGTAAGTCGGCAATCACATAGGTATCTCGGTTGCCGTGTCTTGGAGAACAAATTGACATCATTCCTTGAAGTTTTTGCAGAATTTTCTTCGCTCAGAGAAGGAAAATTACGGCAGTTTGAAAGAACTGCCAATGAGTAGTTTTCTGTTTAAAAAATAAAGTATGACAGGAAGTCTGCGACGTCGCAAACCGAGTTTTGTGATTGCCGACTTACGCCGTTGAATTACAGAAAATCCTTAGATATGTACAAAAGAACAACAACAACACTTTTTGAAGGGAAGGGAAAATGCGTTTTCACGCACTAGCATCCTTTCTTTTAGTTTTTTCTTTTTTTTTGAGCAGAAAAATAAAGAAAAAAGTGCAAGCTGGAATATCAAAGTTAAAAGTATACTCACTAATGCCTCGTAATTCTTAGCTGATAAAAGAAATATCTGATAAATTCCAGTAAAATCTACCTTCAACAAGTTTAAAGAGGCATACCTAAGTAGGTACCATCGCCAAAAAAATCTCTGTTTATTTTAAGAAATTTGATACAAGGTCGTAAGTACCTATGTACGTTTAATAATTACAATCTGAATATCATTTCTGTTCTTTTAGTGTTTGTGATTGTTTTTATGTTTCATTGAAAATTCAAATTTCCATTCAATATTGAGCCTATAGGTACCTATACGTTTCAGAAAAAGCAACAATTCTTTTTTGGCGTATCTAATCCCTTTCTTCCTTTTTTTGTTTCAGAAAACTATTATGTGAATCAACCCACAATGATTTCAGGGCATTTCAATCCATCATATTTGCTTCTACCGCAGTCCCCTCCACCAACGTATGTCAATACTTGATCGTTATTTCTTCGAAAGCCTTTTTTTTTACCAAACTCATCACGCTGTATCATCACTCCCAAGCTTTTATTGTAAAATTTGTGTTCATCTGTTCTTTATCTTGTTGAATTTTATATTTTAATAGTTTTTGTAGAATCGTTTTTCCTGTTTATTTAAAAGAACTTCAGAAAATTATTTCAAGTTCGCACTCCATCTCAGTAAGTTTTGTTCCTTTGTCAGTTAACTTCTGCTGGAAACTTTTTTTTTTTTCAACAAAATCTTTTTGCGTCTAAAAAGTAAAAGTAAATGTGAAAGTTGAACGAATAGTCAATGTCCTAATACAAGCAAATAAAAATTAATGATTGATCAATATTATTTTAAGACAAAGCGATTTCAGGACAAAAACAAAGTGAGTCTGTATCACAAAGACCACAACTACGAATCTTGATCCTAATGCACAGACCTTGGTAGGAAGTTTTACAAAAGTGCATATTGTGTAGAAACCAAGTAGGCTTTTTCCCCCTCTTTGAAATTTTATCCATCACGGATAAATGCTGTGATTTTGTTTGTTTGTTTATAGTTTTATTTGTTTAGTTTTAGGACTATGTAAGTATAAACATAGTGTAATGGTTCATGGTTCATGTTTTTCATGTTCATGTGTAATCATTCATGGAACTGCATTCTGCAGAGAGGGTTCTCCTCTTCCTGAAAGATAGTCACATACTTTGCCCAACCGGAATTCAACGATCCTGGAAAGAATCAATGATAGGAATCCAAAATGTATAATTTACCCATTAAAGAAGAGCAACAAAGCTACACTCAGCTATAACTTCATACTTATCCAGCTCAAAATTATCATTACGCTTCCCCCTCCTGTTTTATCAAATCTGATCTCAATAAGGGCCCTTTCGGGAAGTCTGAGGGTCTCAAAATTTGTTAAAACTACTGATGTCTAAGAAGTCGCGCAATCAAGGCAGCCTTGTCTTTCATGTTTTTTGGCCCTTTATTTTTTGACTCATGTTTGCTCATCAAATCCCTCTAAACCAGAATTAGATACATTTTCTGAATACTCTAAGGACTGATTTTGGAATGTTTTTCAATCAGAGTCAAAAGATGTAACTGCTTGTCAGTCTTTTTTGAGAAATTGAGGGAAAATTTTGTGTTTGTCACTGCCTGCAATTCAGTTTGCAAATTTTGGAACTTATTATTTTTTCATCAGATTTGGAAAAGCATACAAAAGTTTTTGCTCTTGTACTTATTTTATCAAGGATACCAAGACAGGATTTTAACTGTGTGATTTCAACTTTCAAAACCTTTTTTTTACTGCAGGTAAAGGTTGATGCTAGTTGTTAATTCTTTCCTGTTAAATGCCCAGATGGCCAGTGTTGTCGACCCTAAAAATCATTCTTGTCATTTTTTAGTATTCAATTTTAAGTACTCAAGTCCGTACCATGGAAGCAACTCATTGCATTACTACATGCTCCTTAATTTGCCTTTTTATTTGTACTATTACTAAGAATATTTTTAAAATGCTTTAGATTTTTCGAGGAAGATTTTTAGTCAACTAATTTAGCATAATTTCACCTGAAAATAAACCTTAAAGGTACCTAATAACGATCGTAATTCGTAATCAGATTTTTTCTGTTTTTTTAAGCACAAAGCGCTTAAAAAAACCCTGTAAATTAGAGTGCAGAAATATGTACAGATTTTGTCCCTATTCGTAGGAGCTGTTTATTGTGCCTATAATATTTTAATAATTCAGTATTTCTTGCTCTTACTTTTTTTCCATTCATCTACAAAAATATGCAAGACTATGCTGAATGAATGAATTAGCATTCATTAATTTTATACAAGGGGAAATGCAGTTTATGATTCCAGTTTCTTGCTTTCGTGAAAGAATCCTTGTCTTGCCATAAAAGGTTGAAGCAGTAAGCATGATGTTATAGCACTAGCCATATCCATATTGTTGGTCAGAATGCTGTAGAAAATGAAATTAGGTTATCATTTTGTAATCAAAGAAAAATCTCAACATGTGCCTCCATATTGTCTATGTTGCTACCAAAAATTCCTTATTTTTACTGAACAGTTGACAACCAGTAATAAGAATGAAATCTCTAGTTCATGTTTTGATACATAGTACCTAATTTCCATATTCATGTGGCTGAGTAAACTAAGAAACCTAAACATATTTTTCCACCTATGAGCCTCTTATTTTTGTACATTCGGCAAATTCTGCTGAAGACTCTTATTTTTCTAAAAATCACTCAGTACAAGTACTATTTATGAATTTGTAAAATTTACTCTGTTAAAATTATTGTTATATTATGAGATTTTTTACCTTGCCTTTCCTCAAATTGTAAATATTTTTTACATGTATTCAAAATATAGAGCTCTTTTGTATAAAACTGCTGAACTTTACTTCTGTATTTCTACGATTTATGCTATCTATACGCTATTGCGCTGTAATAGCATATAATTGAACATACCAAGTGGCTGTCCAAGTACTACCGACACAAACCATTTTGATCGAGTTTTTGACAGACCTCCCTCTTCCTTGTGAGCCGCCAATAAACAAATCTCTCATTCATTTTAAACTATGTAAGCCTAGCTTGAGCCCAAATTTTTCTAAACAATACAACAGAAGACTGAAAAATTGTTGGATTTTTTTAGGGGAGGGGGGGGGGTTATAATGTTTTTAGAGTGGGAGGCTTGCATAAGGCAGGGCCTGACCTTCCCCGTTTCCTGTTTGGAAGAGCCCCTCCCTCCCCCAAATGGCTTACGTAAGACTTGAATAAGACTTGAACAGCCCCTAAAAGCTATCACATGCGCATATGCAAGTCTATAATTTTTCCTTTATTACACCAAAAAAAGAGAGAGAGAAGAAAAGTACAATAATAAGGGTCCAAGCTTAAATTGTAAGAATTAGAAAAAATTCAGATTTAAAAAAAAAGTAGTTATTTATTTAGAAATGGAAACTGAATTTTTCTTGGCAAAAACTTCAACAGCAACAAATAAAGTTGTCAAGAAAACAACAAATCACAATTTTTACAAACAAGAGAAATGCAGAAAAAAATGCAGTGCAATAGCAACATGCTACTATAATATTAGAAAAAGTAAGACAATGATCTTATCTGATTAAGATGAATAGATTGATTTAGTGGCTACGTCATTCTTGCAATATTTGACTTGCTGATTTTCGATGACTTCAACCAAAGCAATATGTCATGGCTTTAAAGCCAAATTCTGCATAGTGTTTAATGAATTCATTCATTAATTATAATTTGGTTGCTAACAAATCGTGAGTACAAAAATGACTCATTAAACATGAGAAATTTGGATTGACTTAGACACACTATCACTCTGACATGGATACAAAGAGATTATGTGTCTGTTTACAATAAAACCATCGAACTGTGGTGTGCATATACTTAATGACTGACGCAGCTACTAAATCAGTCAATTTACAAGACAAGTTAAAATCTGCATAGTTCATTCCAATGTCTTAATACATTTCTTGAGTATTTTTTCTGTTTTCTAAAGCAGAGGCGACAAGATAATATGTATTTTAATTCATTCTTTCTGAAGATTGTTGTTCTTCCGAGAAAGAAATTCACCAAACTTAAAAATGTTGATGAAAATTACCAATGGCATAGCAGAGTATATACTTGAATGACTAATATTTGTATACTTATGATATTCCTTAAAATTAGGAGAGTATGGCCAAAAATGTAATTATTATGATAGGACACAGCAATATCACATTACATGACAGCCAACTTTGTTTTTTATTTTTAAATGCTTTTAAAAAACAATGATTGTAAATTCAATAAAACTTTTAAAAGATGCCCAGGTACAATGCTTTGAATGATGTCTTTTCCCAAAACAGGATGTTGAAATCAGACAAAATCACCCTTTTTTCAATGAATTTGCTGTTCACAGTTCAGAAAATTGAAATTTTTACAAGATGATCAGGGTTTTAATAGATTTCATAAAATTTAAACTTACTCTTGCTCGCCTCTGTAAAAAACAACATTTTTTGCAGTTTCAAACACTTTGACTTCATACAATAGAGATGGATCTTCCATAACCTTTTTTAAATTATTCCAGATGAAAATGCATACATTTTCCGTTGTACTGACTATATCCTTAAAATAGGGCACATCCTTGTCCAAACATTTATGGTCCATTGTTTCCATGATAGCTGTGTTTATATGCTTCTTGAGATCTGAGATATTCATCACCATTCCTGTATCGACGGTGACAGGGCCTCGTAGTGTTACCTCGACTGAAAGGCAAAAACAGGAATTCAATGAATTCGGAAGTCTACACTTGCACGGGGATTTGGGACTGCTGCACGGCCTACTGCAAAAAGGGGTACTCCAGAGAGGGCTTCATGAAGGGTTATTTTGTAGTACTAAAAAACTTACGTCATGACTCGAAAAGCTCAGGCAGCAAACTCCTTAAATCACCTGATAGATCTCTGGATTTTTCGATGACAAAAAAAGCTTTAAGTCGTGGTAAAAGAGGAGCTTTAGCGGTGGGTCATCTATTTTGATGGTGCCTGGCAACATCATCTAGAGCAATCTTATGTATTTAAAAAACGCAGTATTGAGATACTGTTGTCACTGTATGTGTACCTAGTGGGTTCAACAGCAACATTTGCCAGATTGGTACGGAAAATCATTCAAGAAATTAAGTTCAAAAATTAGAATATTAAAAGCAAACTTACTTGCATGTCAACAATTAAAATGATACAGTAGACAAGTTTTGGGTTCTGGCCTATATTTAGTTACATTGAGAACGGCCAAGATCTCAAAGACACGTATGTCAAAACATTTAAATTATTTGAATACAGGTAAGTTCATCTTAATTATTTTTATTTGCATGCAACAAAAAAATGTGGAAAACTGGTCTCCATTGACAGAATGCACACATTCTGTCGATGTAAACTTACATAATTAGTGCTCAGAGGTTCGCTCTTTAGTATCTCCTGGGGTAATTGGCGCAAGAAAAGTTATAACTGGCTATCGTTGAAAGCGAAAGGTCTTATTGAAAGTAAATCATGCCTGGAGTGTGTTTTCATGCCTTTTTTTTAAGAATTCAAGGGAAGGTTTTCACCCTACCGGATCCTGTGTCCATTAGACATTTTTGAAGAGGTACTTAATTTCCTTAAAAATCTCATTAAGAAGTGAAATTTCAACTTATGTGGGGTTACTTTGTTAAGTTATTATAAGCAAGTTCAATTTAAAACGTTAATTAACAATATTTAGTTATAACTAACAATTACATTCCAGTGGTAGGTAGTTAACTATTCAATAATCTCTGCAAATAAAAATGGGTGATTCACTCATTAAATCAGCACAAACCCTTTAATATAGAGGGTCTGTGCTGATATTTATGCAGAAAAACTCCAAACTTACCGATATAATTGTGTCCATGCCCGTGAAAATTATTGCAAGGCCCATAAACTTTGGCATTTTCAGCATCCGACAGTTGAGGACTGAAAACAAAAACCCAACATGAGATACAAATTCCTTATTAGCGGGAAGGGATTTAAAAATAAAAAGAAGGCATAAGTTCAAAATTGTCGCATTGATGAATATATCTCTTGTAGGGCTAGCAGCAAGAGTAAATATCTCTCTATGGATCTGATTTAGCGCTTAGATACCTTTTCTCATGATCATTTTTACAATGACATGTTGGCTTTGATTGAGACAAACTTTCATTTCTGAGAGCATTGAAAACCTGTAGTTTTTGTAAGCTATTTTTGCACTTCTGTAAGAGGGAAAGTGCACAAGTACAAGAATTGAGTGGCAGTCTACGTAAAACCGTCATGTTCATGCTAAGTAAGCATCAGAAGTATTCTAGTTAGTAAAGACAAGGACAATCGAAGGGCTTAGAGGACAAGGCGCATAAGGGTGGTTGTTGTTATTTTGAGAAATATGTGTTTGAAGTTTCAAAATTACATGGATCCATATGGCAGAGAAAAGTTCAAACTGACATTTTGAAGCTTAAAAATTGGGAGTGAATTTTTCACAGAATATGTATTAAGACTAGTTTTACTTAAAATCATTAATATCTAATTTTTTTTAGATAAAACTGCACTTATTCACCTTGTCCTTCAGGCTCTTCAAGAGTAGTGTCCATGGCAAAGGGTAGGGGGACGCTCAGTCTAATGAAAAGTTCTTCGTAGTGGAGTTACCGCAATTAGGCAATTTTTCAATGTGGCATACAGGTAATTAATCTTTATAATTAAAGAAGCTCATATTACACAAACAAAATGCTCCAATAACGATAAAGAAAACAACCATCCATGAAGTACATCCAGGACCTAAGAGGCTGTCCATAAGGAACGTAACGCTGAATTTCGAATTTTTAACCCCCAATGAGACTTTAAACCACCCCAGCAGGTTCAATATCTCAAAAGAAAAATTCCATGAAAAGATTACTCAGATTCTGATAAATAATTTAGCAATCGTCTTGGTTAAGTAGGTATTCATGACCATTAATATTGATTTGTAGATCGGATTGGTATTCCGTTAAGGAAATTTATGAAACATCTATATGACTGATTGAGGCACTCATGTAATACCTCCTCAAAAGTAGGGGAATCATACCTGAAAAAGCATTTAATTGAAGAAGATTTGACTAAAGAACCATCAATTACCTGTGTAGTCGATGAGCAGCACTGAAATGCTGAATCCTGGTTAAATAAGCGACAGGCCTTTTAGATGTCATTGTCAGAGGGAATCACAGATCTAGAAGCAGGAAAGATGAGGATTGAAATGACTGGAAGAAAGTGAGCAGAGCTCACATCAAAATGATTACCTAACAACTTGGAATCAGTTGCATAATCAAATGATGAAATTCAATACCTCTTTTGAGGTTGAATCAGTTACGGAGAATTGAACTCTCATAGCAGTTGTATAGACTTCATAGTAGGTATCCTTGGATAGAAACTTCATCAAGGGGGTGCCTGATTATCCGACTTCTCTTCTGAACTAGTAAAGCCTCATTACGTGGCTTATAAAGAGTACATAGACCTAAGATAAAGATGCTCTAACTAGATCAGCTAGCATTCAAACAGAGAGAGAGGATGATGTCAGTTACTTTTTAGGGTTCAATGTCACAAGAGCAGTTATATAATAGAGCAAATAATGTGCACAAGACAAACCAGACGAACAAAATTTGAATGGCACTACCCCGGTAATGATTCTGATGTCAATTGATGAATTTTTCACCAATGAAAGGTACCGATAGAATTTCATGGAACTGAGGAATAAGTAGTAGTTTTGACGATGAGAATTGAGAAATTTGCTCAGGCTCAGACTTTTCTGTCTGCTGAAATATCAGAACTCACGTATAGACTGTTATGTAAACAAATTCACCAATTGATAACAAAACAAGATGGTGATAACACTTTCAGTGATGCTGGTGCGACAATTTTAATTTTGACTACGTCAGAGTTGAGATCAACTATATTTTCAGATTTACATTCAGTAACGTTAATTTAAATGACCTTAAAACCGATTCTTTTAAAAGCATGTGTTAAAAGACAATTTAAATACATTTTTAGTGTGCGTATACTTACTATTCTTTCTTGTTTCTTGTTGATTCATCATCAAAACATCATGTCTCTGGAACAGTGTTACGTTTTATGTTCGGCATCATTGTCAGCGGGAAAATTCAAAACTTCGCCTATGGAGATGTTGCATGTGCATGCGTGAGGAATTTGCAATTTGACTCTTGATTCTTTTGTAAAAGTTTGCAAGAAACACGATGGTGCCACTGGTTTTCCCTCAAATCAACTCCCAAGCTCAAGAAAAGCTCTCAAGTTGAGGCTAGTTGAGGCCAAAACCTCTACATCAACAATCAAATGGACGTATTTCTGTTAGGCCTTGTCTCCACGGGGCGTTTTCATGGGATTTGTCCCGAGTTCGAATCGCAGGAATGAAACTTCTGGGATTTTCCCCACTCCCCAGTTACCGTC
This sequence comes from Bemisia tabaci, assembly GCF_001854935.1. Classification (NCBI taxonomy): domain Eukaryota; kingdom Metazoa; phylum Arthropoda; class Insecta; order Hemiptera; family Aleyrodidae; genus Bemisia; species Bemisia tabaci. Next base: position 4,104,631 of record NW_017547211.1, on the reverse strand, counting down.
TCCACGGGACGAGGCTCAAACGGTCCTGCGACTAGTTTTGCGCGGGAAGATAAAGTCGAGTGTTTAACCGGGATTAAAATAATAATTGCATTCAATTGACAATTAGACACATTATTTTAACTAAACAAACATGAACAATGGAGTATTCAACAAAACATCGCACAACTCGTTTACACTTCTTCTCCCTCTCTCAGTGGGTCCTAGGAGTAAAAAGGACCATACTTGGTACTGGAACTTGGTACTTGGTGCCCCATAGGCACAATAGATCAATTTGAAAGAGATTGTTTTGGCATTAGAGGCGCACTCTTGTGTTACCCGCAACCACGAGTCAAGATCGCAATTTTTGTTCTTCCGTTTCTGTCATTTTGTGCATTTTTACGTTCAATATATATTGACATTCATCGACACCCATCTTGTGGTTGGACCTTTTTTCCTTTTTTTGTTTTGTTTCGGGACACTAGCTCATCATGGGCGTAGCTAGGGGGGTCCTGGGGGGCC
>NW_017547211.1:3993142-4104067 GCF_001854935.1 Bemisia tabaci | reverse complement strand
CCCCCCCCCCCAAAGAACAACAAATAAATAAATAATTAAATAAATAATTTATTTTGAAGCATCTAGACCCGTGACTTCAGTCACGGGCTTTCCACTAGTGTATGTATAAAAATGAAGGCATTATGACTTTCCTCTCTTAAATATCTGTATATTCGTCTGTAACGATGAACAATGGGACGCGTTTGCTACGGCGCCTTGATACAACTATACAACCTTGACGGATGTCCGTATTGCGTTCAAAAAATTGAAGGCGTTTTGACTCCCTGCTCATACTACCTGTAGTTGATTCGATCGACAAACGCGTACGTCGGCGGTGACGGGGACTTGATGCATTTTTTTAAACTTGATGGATGTCCGTATCGCACCGACTGAAGTGCGAAACCACGTATCTCCATTGCGGTGTTTCAAAATTTCTGTTCTTATTTCATCTCTTCCATGAGAAACAATCCAAATTTACGACTTTAAATTTAGAACTAAATCTTCTACTATCGCATACGAAAAATCATGGAGAATTTAAGTTTGATGTTGACCAGTTTCTCGAAGAAAAAATACAATTTCTAAGGAAGCCTGCAACGTCGCAAGTGGAGAAACGTCGTCTCTCATTTTGCCCAAAAATATGTATGTATAAAATTGAAGGCATTATAACTTTCCTCTCTCAACTTGATGGATGTCCGTATCGCACCGACTGAAGTGCGAAACCACGTATCTCCAGGACCCAGAGTTTCAATCGCATTCCACCGTAAACGTCCGTAATACTAAATTTCCGCCATTTTCCAGATGAAAAAGGATTGATAAGCATAATACTGCATATATCCCGTCTAATCTATGTTCATCCTAATTAGTTTTCCAATAACGTTTTTAAAAAATAATATACCATCAAACTAGAGAAGATTAAATTAACCTCATTTCATTTCGCCTTCAATTTCAGTGTAGGCAACAGGAGCTTCCGCGTGGCCGAATAGTGGTATCGTCGTGAAATGGCACGCTCACTCAGGCAAAACAAGCGCCCATGTAGTCGAATAGTGGTACATCATCCCCGAAACAATATTGGCTTAATGCTCCCCATTATTAAATTAATAATTTTTTGTGAAGCATCTAGACCCGTGACTTCAGTCACGGGCTTTCCGCTAGTTAACAATTAAAACACAAGTTATAACAATTAAAATGCAAACTAATAGAAAATTTAGAATCGATAAAACCAACACCAATATTAAACAAACAGATGATAAGATATATGTGATTCATAAAAAATTTAAACTTACTTCAAATCGGCCCGCAGTGCCCCGTCGCTACTAACCGGGTCGCCGCCCTCTTTTTCAACAATCATATTTGGCGGTCTCTGATCAGGATATTGTAGTGGCCAATCAGAGAGTTCAATTCAGTTCATTCGTGGATTCAAAGGAATTACATTTGAAATTCTCAACGCTCATTGGCCATCTTGACCGTTTGGGTAACTGCAGATTGGTAAACCTTTGCAATGATCGCATTCAAATTTCAAATTTTTCACTGGATTATTCATGCCTTGTAGCGACGCTTTTATTTTCATAAAAATTTAAAAATACACAAAATATAAATAAAACATTTAAATCATGAAAGATTTACATTTATAGCCCTAAATATTTGACGTTGGCTGAAGGTGACACGGTGGCTACTTACACGGTTTCGCGGATGTAAGTTGGCAATGACGTTGATCATTTGACGATCAGTTATTTTTGTTCAATTTTCTAATGTGTGAAATTTACTTTTTAAATTCTTAAAATGGAAGTAGAAGACGATAATACTGCGGATGATAGTAAGTGATCTTCTTTCAATTAATTTGAAATGTATTTGTGCATGACCTCAGCAGTGACGGACGTGCTTCTATGGACCTTTCACTCCCGAAGGCCTCAGCATGTCAGCATCCATGAGAGAACTTCGGACTTTGACCATTTGTTTACCTAGAGCATTCGTCAAAAAAGGCTGCCCTTACGAATGAATGCTGGAACGCACAGAATTGTATTGAATAGGCTTTTGAAATGGGTCGATCTTAGTACGTATTCCCAAGGACGCATCTATGCCGAAGGCCTCTATTTTTGAGGGATTATCCGAAGAGGGCTTGAAGGCGGAAGAGGAAGACCTTTCTCTTCATACTTCAAGTGTTAGGCATCAGCTTCTTTTGATTATCTCTCCCTTCTAAACCAAGTTAATGCTATTGGCAATGTTCTGCTCTGGAGGCGTGTCTGTTTTTATTTACAACTGATAATCATACAATCGAGATCTCAGCCATAGTCTAGATCAAGGTACTTATAGTCTTGGAAACAGATTCCCTGAATTTTGATGTCCTTGTTTGAAGTGAGCATCCTGAAAATCGAAATTGCACGACTGTCCTTGGAATGGAAATGAATACTCTATTATTCCATCTAAATCCCCTGTGCGAAAGGCAGTAACGGCAGAACAACGCTAGTCTAGAAGAGTCCAGTTCAATTTGTTTTTTTATCATTATTTCAAACGGGCCCTGTGTAGGTAATCCTGCCCTTTCAGTTAAAGTCCCATCCCTGCTCAGTCTCTGATCAACAACCAGCCCCAGTCAAATATTGTTCAAGGGTGTCAGTTTTGGGCCGGCTGACTGAGAATGGAACTGGTGACTCCCTGTTCTTAACGCTACAACAACACTAGTCAGCAAGCGACCATTACAACCACTTTATTGAATTTTTCTGTATACTCTGTTGTCCTTTTTGGTGGGATGCACTGTTGAACTCATCGTAAGTGTGTGTGTATTAACAAAAATAATTTTAATTTTAATCTTAATTTCAGATTCCTCTACAATTTCTTCACTTGCGGCAGGCAAGCAAATTTGCATTGTTGGGGAATGCACCTTGAATAAAAGAATTATCGAAGCGGCAAATGTAAGTGTTCTTATGTCTTATAATATTGAGAAACAACTCGGAAATTATTGTGTTCCATACTTGTTAATTGGAATGCTCCGTCCTTGAATACTCAACGTCTGTCAGAGTCAAATGATTAACTAAGCTATTTTCTGTCGTATCTGGGGAGTACAATCCCAGTATTTCTCTAAGTTGGTCGGTTTTTTGATAGATTTACAAGTTCATATGACCTAATTCTTGAATTGATTCAATTTTTATTGCTATTTTGATCTAAGTAAATTGGTTATGGCGTCTTTGTCAGCGGCAAGTTTGAGTCTTCACTTCTGTGAAATCTGAAGTGTGTTTTGGACAGAAGAGCACATTTTAAAAATTTCAATGCGACCTTTGCCTCTTTTTAGTGAGATGTAACATCTTCATGTTTTAAATGCGTATTCCAGCCAATAACATACTTGTAGTCAAGGTGAGCTAAATACCTGTCCTACCAGACCCGAATTTTGAAATCTGGCCGTGTCAAGGAAGGCGGTATTTCTCGCTTGTTAAATTTACTGTTAGTGGCAAATTTGGCAGAACTGCCAATAGTTTCTGATGTCACCATGATATCATAAGTAGAACAACGTATCGCCAAACTCATTATGACTGGCTTAGCATTTTTAATGAATGAAAGTAAGGTATTTTCAGCCTGTAGTTAAGTGATCAATCATAAGTTTATCTTAAAACCATCATTTTGCTTCTTTCAATTTAGCCCTACCCCAAGTGTTTTGTTATTTATCAAGAGGAGGAGAGGTTTTGTCATTTTCATTAAATTACTTTTGAAGGCATTCCTCACATTATCAGTGACAAAAGCGTTAATTAGCAGCTCAGAAAACTGTTTTTTATTTTTTGTATAATTATCCTCTGAATTCTATTCCTTAATCTTTTCCTCAGAGTTTTGGTTTGCCAGTTGTTTTTGAAACCTCGGATGCTGACTGGCAGAAATATGACAGTCCCACTGTGTTTGTTTTACCTGAATTTCGAGATTGCGAGAAAATTTCAAAGCTGGGACATAGGTAAATAGATCAATTAATATGCCCTTTTGGATCTACTTTTTGCTCTCTGTTTTTCTTTACTGTCCATGCAAGTGTAATTTTAAGAATGGATTGTCTGCTGTAATTTATTTTCAGTCATTTTAAAAAATCATTCAAGTATTACCAGGATAAATGATGTTTAAAAGTAACGTTGCACAAATCATGCGTTTGTAGCAGGCAAAAGATATAATCAAGTGAATAGGCTCTACACTGGTGGGATTGCATAAAAATCACACTGGACTTATCAAAAAGTCTGAAATCCACTTCTTAGTGCTCAATCTGCGTAGTTTATAGTAGGCTTCTTCAACTTTACTGCGTCTGTGGGCAGTGTTTTTAGTGGCTGGCAGTCATGTTTGTCTAGCAAGAGACTCAAGAAATCTGACCTAGATGATGAAAAAAATCTCACAAACTGTTAAAAATCTCCTTATTTAAGATTCCAATTGATTTAAAGCTTTTATTTTTGCCAACCAATTAAAAAAAAGAATTGAAACAAACACTTGAAAACGATTGAAATCAATACCAGGAGAAGTTTGCATAAGTGTGTGTTCATTCTAGTTAGGTTTTCCTACTCCTGTATCTGTGTAAACTTCATCGCCAGCAACTGAGAAAAATTGCCCGTTGATACGAGAAACTTGGAAAAGCCTGTTACAAAGTACACAGAGCGCACAGAGTAGATTGCTGACTTTTTTGAAGTGCCCTATGTGATTTTCGTGCGATTTTACCAATGGTAAATCTATTTTCTTGACTGTAAATTTTGCATGCCAACCCATTCCAGGTTGAACCAGGGATTTCTCATTGGTATTTTGTATACTTCAGAAAATACTCTAATTAAGAGCTTAATGTAATAAAGACTTTTATGCAGTAGCAATTGTATATGTACATGTGCTCCATAAGTTACAAGCTCTAAAATCTAAGAAAGGTGCAAGAGCTCATCTCAACTTGGGACTCAGCAATGGTGCAACCTAATTTACATCCTTAAAACTGCTTTAATGTTACTCATGGAAGTTCATTTTCACAGTGTATCTTGCATTGAAGTTGTTCAACAACTTTTCTTGAAAACAGCTTAATTTTATTGGTGCTTGATTGTCATGGAATGTACACATTTTTCATTTCAATTTTTATACCTTCCCCAGTCCCTCCTTTTGAGATCTCCAAAAGTTAAAAAAAAAGACAAGAAAAAAAAATTGTAGGTACTAATTGGTCACTTCTAACTATAACATTTTTTTCTTTCAGTATTTTCGGACCTACTGCTCTTTTGGAGCTTGCGGAGAAAAAAGTACCAATTCCATCTATTAAGAGACCTCTCTACAGTCACGCAATGGATGGTCTAGTTGTTTGTTTTACTGGTTTCAGAGAAAAAAGCACTTTGGTGAGCATCTCAAACATTTCATTTCATATATTTTGTTTAATTCTATACCTATTCTACTTTCGTCTTGTAAAGCCTTATTAATAATTCTAATTCTAGCAAATGTTTCTTCTTTCATCATATTCTGATGAATGAGTCATAATTTAGAGGATGCGTAAAAGAATTGAATCAATATTTTTTGGGCTAAAAGGCCCATGCGCCAAAATCCAAGTTTAGAGAAAAATGGGGGAAAACTGTGTCATTTGGCATGCACTCAATCTTTTGAGCCCAAAAATATTCTGGTCTGCAGAATACCATTTCAAACTGTGCTCTACAGATTGAATGCACACGTAATGACATTCCAGCGGTGTAGAAAATTCCAGAACATCTGCCCCTCGCTGTGGTCAAGAATCTTATCCTCATAGCTGCTTACATCAATTTCCATTGAATTTCTTCCTAAAATTCCCCAATTCCTTCCAATGAAAAGAAGTCTGCCGATTTTGAACTTCAAGCTACAAGAAAGAATGGGGAATCTGTAAAGTAAGTAATAGGTTTTATGGGACTTTTTATTTTACTCAACTTTCGAATGATCTATCTTACTGTCAGACATTGTTTTTGTGGAGTATGTGTCATAATTCTTTATGATGTTCTCGTTCCAGGCTAAACTGATGGCACTTGTGCATAACATGGGAGGGCATATACGTAGAGAGATGGTTTCTCGTGTGACTCATCTAATAGCCCATTGTTGTGGTGGTGAAAAGTATCAGTACGCACTCACATTTCGTGTTGCTATCATGAATGAAAGTTGGGTTCATTTCGCTTGGAGTAATAGGCATACTCCGTTTTTTTCTGCAACTGCTCCTGAAATAGTGAGTACTCAAAAATTATTTTTTTATCCGACGTTTTAATAAAAAAAGAAACCTAAGTGTAATAAGCCAGCCTTTGGATTTACATTTAAATGGTCATTAGAATCAACCTTTCTTTCTCTCTTTCTTTTTCCTCATAGGGAAATTCTTGTTTTGGTAATGTTAAATTATAATTAGCATTTGCTCAACTTGGGCAAAAGTTCATTCACAACTCGAAAAACTTGGGAAATTGCCCCTGTTACTAATATGAAATCATTAACAGTTACAAGAAAAAAAGATTGTTTACCGACTGATATAGCGCTGATGAAGAGAAATTCCTTTTTCTCATGAGTGTTGACTTATCTTTATGTTTCAGGTGAATGAACACAAATTGCAAGTTTTCTCTGGTGCTAGGATTTGTTTTGTTGGATTTCCTGAGGAAGAGAAAAATCATATGATCGAAATTTTGGAACAAAACGGTGGTGAACCCACTGATTTGAATGATTCTAACTGCACTCACATTGTAAGTATTTTTCCAACTTTATGCTTTGGGTAATTTTACTTCCACTCACACTATACCCTAAATTAGAAATTCTGCACAATTCAGTTGCACTGAATTCTCTCGTTTAAAACTGCTCTTTAATATGTCACTTTCATATCCACAACTTTCTGAAGCGATTCAGGAAAATACAAAAAGAAATATCCCATTTTTCACAAGAATGTGCACGGTAATCGTCTGAAAAACATGCAATTATCAATTAAATCAATGGATATTTTTCCACTTCCTTTCCAAGGTTAGTGAAAGTTATGTTAACGCAATAGCTGATCAATTTTAACCAAAAATCATGTCCTGTAAGCAAATCAGAATTTTTTTAATTTTTTTTAAATTTAAGCATGCAATTTTACATCAGCTCATAAAAAGAACAATGTCTCGCAAAATTACATACTTTCATTTTTCCTATGTACATATACTCACCACTCTAACTTTTCATTCACATTAACACTTAATATCATTCATTACTTTATGCAACATTTAGAACTATTTCTACTTGCAACTTATCAATCTCAGAAGAATATTTTCGATACCCTATCTTCAGCGATTTGAGATCTTCTGAGAATTTTAACAATTTAATTTAGTTTTTTCATATTGTACATATAGCTTTAACTTGGGTTTTAGTGACTAATATGTGTCTCTTTGAGCTTAAAATCCACTAAGAAACACTTCGGTAGTTAAAAATCATCAGCAGATGTCTCATAATAGTAGCAAAATTAACTTGTCAGTCAGTCGGTGCGTTGAATTTAAGTTTGTTTTCTTCTTAAATGTGTCAGCTAGTTGCGGGCATAGAGGAATGCAAAAAATAAAATATCTCAAGATACTTTGTTGTGGTTACTGGGTCTTGTTTGGAAAAAGTAAAAGCTATCTGAAAATCTTGTCATCCCCCCCCCCCCCNATTTTAAGTCTAATCAGAAATTTTTGGTGACTTTCTTCAGATTGTCTTCATTTTTAAAGGGTTTTCTCCTAATCCTAACTTTTCTCCTATAACTAAGTCAGAAAAATGTTTGGCTGTCCTTTTCTTGCAAAAGTTTTAAAAGTAAAAACTTTTCTGCAACTAACGCAAGTAGCATTTATGTGGTATCATACATCTAGCTTTTTTATACCTCCTTCCCACTCATGAAGTTTACTTAATTTACTAGAAGTAAAGTTACAATTGGATTACATTTTGCAATAAGGAACCACTATCTCCAGCTCATCCACAAAAGCACCTTCCTGCATAGGGAAACCAATGGCTCATATGCTCTTTCTAACATGAGCCAGAAATAGTGGTTCCTTATTGCAAAATGTGATCCAATTTATGGTGTATGATCAACTCACAAAAAATTATTTTAAGATCAAAATTTGCGATTCTCTGCTCATTGAATGAACCATCACAGCACAGATCCAGATCTGTATCTCTTGTACTTCTGTCTTCAGTCCTGCAACATTCCATCCGTAGATTCCTTCATCACCTTTGTTTTTCATCAAGTTTAAACGATTCAGATGAAATTATTCGTTTTACCGTAGGTGTTCAATTTTGAGAGTCTGAAATGTGGAAAACAAACTTGAATTCTTTCATTATCGTATTGGCTGACGGGAGAATCTGTACATTACATTGCACTAGATTAACATTTAGAAATAAAAAAAGTGATTGGGCGTTGACAGTAAGTTAGTCTCAGAATCTTGAGTACGTAGTAGAGTCGTAAAAGATATTTTAGAACAGCTGTTATGTCTTGATCTAGGAACTCTAGAGATGCTAGTTTCGGACTATTTTTATTTTATACAAAATCGAAGTACATACAACCAAGCAGAGAGGAAATGATAGGGAATTTTATTCTCAGTCTTTGAACCTTCATATCGTGTCAAAACTTTTGCATGGCTCATATGCTCTATCGGCAGAACTCAAAATTTGCGCTCGCATATGTTGCATAAAATAAATTTCCATACCCATCATCTTTAAGAAATCAGGGATTTTTTTTTTCAAAATTTTGAAAAGTCAAGTATTTTTAAAATTTCAAGCAACCTGTCATCCTTCACAATGGTAATCATTCAGGAGTTATCTGAAGTAATTGATTGACGTATTCTGTGTTGTACAGAAATCGTAAGTAGGTTTTATTATTAGTGACTCAAAAACGGGGACAGCTCCCTCAAATTTATTACGACTCAATCTACAGTGTACTCTTTGTTTCTGAGACAACTTCTGGTCGTAACAATGAAGATTTTCCATCATCGGAAAACTTTTGCCCGATTTTTTTGGATACCAATCTACCCTGCTTTGCAATATCTTGATAATATTTTCTTGATGTGTCTAGTACTCCTGCAAAAGGAATTTGAAAGTTTATCATTAAAAGTGTCTTGAAATAAAGTTTTAATGAGAGGAAAATAAAGTCTTTGGGAAATCATTAAGTCTAGAAACTGCAAATTTTGTTTCGATAGGCCCATGTTCATGAGCAACATCTGACTTTTTGTGTGATAATTTTGTAAAATTTTCTCAGGAAAAACCCAAAATTCATCCATACCTTTGTTTAAAAATTTACGGATCATTATCATGAGTTTTATTTGGACAACAGCCATTAACTAACACTGTCCCCCGATCTTTGTTTTTTGAGGATATAAAGCATTATCTAAGGCTACTTAAACTCATAAAGAAAAAAAAATTTTGCGGAAAAAGATTTTGTGTAAGATGTATTATTCCTATCGGAATAGTAGACACATAAAGAAGAGCTTATGGATATTTTGTTGCTTGCATCTCTTAGCACTCTATAATTTTTCTTTTTATGCATTCGTCCAGGTCTTTGATTCTGAGGAAACATTTGAACTATTGAGAACAAAGGTGGTGGTCCCGTACTCTCCCAATTCTATCCACCGCTACCCCACTCGATCCTCCCAGCTTACTTTTCCAAACGCACCTAAGCAAAACTTGACTCTGACTCCAGCCAGCCCTAAAATTCATTTCAGTCCGTCAAGGAAAAAAGCATCTACCCCTGCTAGTTATAGCATTCTGACCGCTCCGGCTAGTAATATCTCATCAATACTAAATGACAGTCATTCATTCTCGACGCCCCTATCCATTGACTACAGCGCCTCCAGTCGTGTCCCTCAAACTTCGAATGCTACAGAACAGAGTGATTTGTCCTACGACACTGTAGATGACGCCAATTCAAGCCTCAAACGCCCAAGGAAAAATAGCTTGGTCACAACTGGCAGTTGCAAACGATTCAAGTCCTCCGACAACAAAAATATCTACTCTCTGAGCTCTAATTGCATTTTTGATAGAAATTATTCACCTGTCGAGGACATGAAAATAGAAGGTACTCCACCAAAATCTATGGTTTCCACTGAAACGAGGAAGCTCAAAATATCAAACCGATCTTTCAAAAACACAAGTTTTCTCCATTGTAAACGAGGCCTCAACTTTGACTCTCCTGCAACCCGAAAAAAGCCCGATTTCTTTGTTCCTGAACTGTCCTCTATCATCGATTCTCCTCCTGAGACCTCTACACCGCCCCCTCCTAAGTTTAAAACTCCTCTTCCTCCAGTCACCTCCCCTGTATTGTCTCCACCATCGGCTTCAAGCTCAGTATCTGCTCAACGCTCTTTGGTATATGTCCATTTTTTTCTCTCTCTTTTCTTATTGTAAATATTGTAATATAACCTGCATTACTTGCTCTTTATGGGGAACTTTCTCTCATTATTTTAAGCACATGGGAAGCTGCCTGGAAGCACATTGCAAGGGGGCGTAGTGCTGAGAAGCAAATATTTCAGGAAAGATTTTAGCAAATTTGGCCAGGAAATACAAATTTACGTTCTCGACAAATACTCTAGTACCCCAAAGAATAAATTAAAGGAGGATGTCTTGATTTTCTTTCCTTTTTTTGCCGTACAGTATGACTCCTCTAAGCTCCAACCAGAGTAAACCTTTGAATTTTTATAAATTCCATGGAAATACACTGTGCTGTCATACCGATAGTGAATAGAAACGGGGCATGAAGATTCAAGAAAGTCCTGAATATTTTCTCTCCAAACTCCTAGGTTTTGTAGAGAAAGAAACAAATAAAATTCCCGTCATTACTTAGAGAGTAAAAGTCATAGGTGTACCAGAGAATTTCAATTGTATGGGAAGAAATTTGGAAAGGGCTGTAAGATAACACAGGCATTTTTTCTTATCATGGCAGTTTAGAACAGCGGCTCTCAACTTTTTCAGCTTGTGGACCCCTTAGGTCCTACCCAAAAAGTTCTGGGGCCCTCTTGAAATGAATTACCACTTTTTCCTCCTGAGACATTTAATGTTGTCATTGAAAATAAATTGTATGTAATTACATAATAGATTTTCGTCAACTGGCTTACTTTTGGAAACTTGACTTGTACATTCTAGATTACTTTTAAAAATAAACCCAGAAGTGATAAGCAGAAGTTTCGAGTGAGTTACTGAAAAGATGCATGTTTCTTTCCACGTTGTCATGCTCGCCTGCTGCATTGCAAATTCTTCTTTTTTCTGCCATTTTTCATTATATTCTACCATCACTTCGAGGCCTTCTACATGCCCTCCGCTCCCCCCTCCCAGGGGTCTGCAGCCCACAGGTTGAGAATCGCTGGTTTTAAATCTGCAATTCTCAGTTTAACAAGCTTCCATGTCAAAACTGTACTCAGTGCTCAGTTTTTCTAAAGATTTTACCGTTTTTTTTTTCCTTTTCACTTTGTAAATACTCATAAAAGCATCAATTTTTTGCACTTGGAAAAAATGTTGCTTCTTCATAAAACTGCAGCACAACTTATGTCCTGATTTTCACCAAAAGAATAAAACAATTCATTTACATGCATTTCAAGTAGCCAGCTTATTCAAGACGGTACCATAGCTGACTTAATCTACTCTCGCTCTTAATTAAAAGAACCCCGTCCGGAAGCCAAAGAGATTCGGTGCTTGCTATATCTCAATATTATTTGATAAAATGTTCTCTGTCACTCTCTAAGCACAGTCAACTTTTAAAATTGAATTTTTTACGAGCACCTGCAAGATTAGTATAGCTGTAAAGTGAATATATTAGCAATTTTAACGTGATTTATTCTAGCGGAAAGAGACTACTGCTGTGTTGCATGTACGGTGCTTTTTCTTCTGAAGCAGTCTGGCTCCTCCCTTCCATCGGTACAAAAGTTCCTCTTTCCTTCCTCATCAAAATTTCTTTTAGCTGATTTTGATAAAAATGCTGGAAAATTCACTTTTCAGCTTTGGTTTTCTGTAAATTGGCACATAAAAAGTTTGATTTTAAAAGTTCATCATGCTTACAAAGTAGCCGAGAACATCGAATCAAATGATAACGATATTTAGTCAGCCCACAATGCCTTGGTTTTCTATGCAGGATACTTTACAAGACTGCCCTGTTTTCTCTAGCCCAAGAATTCAAAAAATCCCTCTCAATTTTATATTTTGTGCAATTTTCTCCCCTCGGAATCTGCGATATTATCCTTAAGAAGTACCGATGATATTTAAGCTTATCAACGCCATAATCAATTTCAAAATAAGAGAGTTTTTCTTTTCTCCTAATATAAGAAATATACATTATTCATGCAGAGTTGACTTTGTCCAACATACGTTCTTCCAGTCTCATTCCGGAAATTTTTAAGGATAATGCTTAAAAATTATGTACAAAATTGAATTCATCTTGAACCATTTTTAATTTTATTTTGATTTCCTCTCTATGCACTCATGAATTATTCCATTGATAGTGCGCTTTAAAAGGCTCAATAATTGCAAGACTGTCCCACCAGAAGTTTCTCTCTTCCTCTACCAGCATTATTCAACTATGGAATGAGACCAAAACTAACAGAAAGAGGCTGAAAAATAATAAAAAATGGACTTTGATTTTTTCAAAGAAACACAAGGACCAAATAATCTAGAACAAAGATTCATAATTTTCCTATATTTTTTAGGTTGTTGATGAATCAAGAATGGATTGTTTACCTCCTGCAGCTTCATTCCGTGTACACATTGTCAAAGCTGAATGGTTTTGGGCGTCCGTTCAAAACGAAGGGTGCGTGGATGAAAAGGAATACCTTTTGGAGGATGTAAGTAATTTTTTGTCACACATTTCATACTTTCATTGCTTAGTTTCTCCATTGAGGAAGAATTTCAAGTAAAAAAGTATTTAAAAATGCAGAAGGATTTTTTTTTCACCGAAGGGTTGAATCGGCAAAAATTGGAATAACTCTCGAATTCGTTCTCACTGACAAAAAGTTGCCTAAGTCTAAATTGTCTGTGGTCTCATTACCATCCAAAAAGCTGTTAATATATCAGGATTTCAAATTTCTTGGAATTCACAAAAAATCTTACAAATCAAAAGAGTATTAAAAACCAATCAATCAAATTTAATTATATTCAATTGCCTTTAAAAAGACTTTACTTTGTAATAAAGAACTACAACTTCTGGCTCAATTTAGAAACAACGCATGTGCCATTTGTTTCCCTGTTGCCGCAATCAGACGCTGAATTTAGCAGCTGAATGTGGAAGTCAACAGTCATCGCCCAACGGCTGAAATTTAGCAAATTCGAGTTATTTTCATCCAGATGTGTATTAAATCTACTCGAATTGTTCAGACAAATTCAAAATTGGTCCGATGGTTGCTGAGAATCGTTGCTGAATTTTGCGCGTCCTGCGCAAAATTCAGGCATCGGGCCGATGACTTCCACATTCAAGCCACATTCAGCTCCCACATTCAGCGTGTGATTGCGGTGTAAGTTCATAAGTGTCTCTATGGATGAGCCAGAAATCAATGTTCCTAATTGCAAAATAAAGTCCGAATAATAAATAAGTATTCCAGGAAGAACAGACATCTTAGTTTTTCATCAGATGCTTGAAATTTGTAGTCTCGATAAATTTTATGATTAAGTGTCCTATTTTTTGGCACAGCATTTAGAAAACCTCACGTCTCCATGTGCAACACCAAACATGAGTGGATTGAACACAGGCTCGAGCAGCAAAAGAGGAGCTCGTAAAAGGAAGAGGCTTAGAGATTGTCTGGTGCAGACCAAAGATGCGTTGTCGCCCACGCAATATAAACGGCGTTCCTCGATAAGCGGACGGTTATCTTGTGGTTCTCTTCTTGATTACACAGCTAGTCCAGATTCTCATCTTCATGATGGTAGGTTCTATATCTTTCAGCTTTTTCTTTTGAATTGTTTTTGAAGTACAGCCCCCAGGACCAAGCATTTTTAAGGAGTGGTATTACTTATAGGTCGTCTCAACAGTACATAGACTGGTGCTTCAGTTTCAAAACTAGAAATGCTAGAAACTAAGTTTTGGCCCCCTTTCAAAAATGAATCCAAAACTATAAATTGATAACAACTCGCAGGATTCAAACACGAATAACTTATGGATTAGCTTATCCTAATGTCAAGTTAGTTCTTTAAAATTCTCACCCCAATTAGATTTCTTGATCTCTCGTTAATATTTTACAAAAAAAGATGAAGCAAAGCTTGAAAATTTACACTGATCAGTATTACAAGAGAAAATTATTCCCATCTATTTTTGCCTGTATTCGTAAAATTGGACTTGATGCTTGTAAGAGATTAGCCAATTGAATATACTGTCTGCGGAGAAAATTGCACAAGAATCATGATAGACGTATCAAAGAAGTTTGAAATCCACTCCTCACTGCATAGTTTGTGACACGCTTTTTCAAATTTCCCTGTCTGTAGGCAGTGTTTTTTAGCAGCTTGCAATCATGTTTACCCAGGAAGAGACACTAAAAACAAAAAATCTCTCAAACTGTTATGAACCATCTTCAGGTGTGGTTTTAATTGATTCAAAGCCGTTGTTTTGCAAATCAAAGAAATAAGGAGGAAGCTAACGCTTGAAAACGATTAAAATCATTCATCAGAAAAAGTTTGCAAGATTGCTTGTTGTTGGTTTATGTTTTCTCACGTTCCTTTCTCGGCAAACCTGGCCTTTTGTGGCTAGTGACTAAGGAAAACTAGCTGCAGAAATGGAAAATTTGAATAGGTGTGTCACAAAATACGTAGATTGTGTGCTAAGATTTTAGAAATTTTATGTGCCCTCCATTATTTTTGCGTGATTCTATCTGAAGAAAGTCTACTCTATTGGCTGTGTCTCTTGCATGGAACAGACCCATTAGCAAAACTGTGAATCAAATTCTATAAATGTGTATTTGATTATTTCTGTATTAGATCGTGAAAAATAAATCTGTGGTCTTTTGTACCCAAGAGCCAATTTCCTCCTAATTGATAGAAATATCTGAAGTTTGTTTTTTGTCTTTCAATTTTTTATTGATTTTTTATGCGCAACTGTTCAAATTCCTAATTTTCTCTTTTTTTAGAAGTAGAAAGCAGTGAAACACCAAGGAAGAATCTAAGTGCCCGACATCAAGTATTCTTAGAATTAGTACAAACTGAATCAAACTATGTCAACATATTGAACACCATAATGACAGTACGTATCCTTCTTACTCGTCTACTCAAAATTTAGAATATGAAATGGGTCTATTATTCATGCAGGGACAATACCCCTTTAATTTTATGAACTTCCCTATCAAAAGCAGAAAAAGACCAGGGATAGTCTTAAATGCAAGGTTGCCACAGTTAGGAAATACCAGGTAATGTTTAGGAAAGTTTAAAAAGTCAGGGAAAACCTGGAAATGTCAAGTTAAAACTGTTAAGTCACCCTTATTTGCTTCCCAGCAGCCTGATTGTTGAAATTTTCTGTTTGTCGGGACGACATAGACGACATAGGTTAAAAGGCGGAGCGAGATTGGTCGGCTATGTCTTATCGCTGCTTTGTCGTGCCTTTGTCAGGTGGAATAGACAACATACTGTCGGAAACTTAGGAGGTGCCGTTAGCTTGTCGTGAGTTCAACCCGACATACGCACGACAAAGCAGCGATAAGACATAGCCAGCCAATCACGCTCCGCCTTTTAACCTATGTCATCTACGTTGTCCCGACAAACAAAAAATTTCAACAATCAGGCTGCTGAATGGGTTTAAAGTTTCAAACAACAAATCTTGTCTGATAACTATTTCAAATTCTGTCTTTTGAACCATCTGCCATATCCTCAATTTTCAGGGAATCAATTTTTTAAAGTCTGTGGCAACCCTGTAATCAATGAAAAAGGAGGCGATTAAGTATGTAGGACTTACCTGAAGCTCTCAGGAAATAATGAGCTTGTTCAGCAATTCGTAATTCTTGCATTTTTGGAAACTAGAGAGTGCACAGAGTTCACAGGAATTTTCCCCGATTTTTTTGAGCAATATTAACCCACGAAATACGAGTCCAAAAGTCCGTATTTTGGGCTCCCATTTAAACGCGCGCCGCTTGGCCCATCTCAAAATGGCGCCCATTTTNAAAAATGCAAGAATTACGAATTGCTGAACAAGCTCATTGAATGCTAAAGTATGGAATGCTCCACCTTTGAATTTAACCAAAAGTATGAAAAAAAAATCAAAGATGCATTTGGAACCATTGAATAATGCATCTGGGAGGTATTCTAGTAGAGAAGATACAGGGGGTTGGTCTCAGTATCTAATGCATGAATTTCTGGAGAAAAAGGAAATGCCTCTATTTGATTCAGGTATCTTAGTTTTTTTATCTTAGTAATAAAATTTATGTGCTTCTTTTGTTTCCAGTTGTTCAAGAGTCCTCTAGAAACGCTAGCTGATTCAGAAAATGAATTATTGAATCAAACTGAATTGAAAATAATATTTGGTCATCTACCTCCAATTCATCACACTCATACCGTGATGTTAGAAGAACTTAGACAGCTTGCAAGCTGTTGGAAGGAAGAGAGCAGTGTTGGCAATGTATTCTTAAAATATGTAAGTTTCTCCATTCACCTGCTTTCTGATAAAATCTAACCGGAAACAATTTTGTAACTGAGGTGCCTCCGATTGGGAGAAAACAAATTCTAGCATTTAATTTTGAGAGAAATGATAGTGCACACAGATAAGATGAAATAAATTCATAAAGTTAAAACTAGCTCTCAGTAAAAAAATAGATTCCTGATTTAACAAGTCAAGGGACTTTTAAAAAAAAGTGACAAATGTGTTTCAAATGTACATTTTACAATAGTAGAAAGCTATTTTAATCATGGGCGTGGTTAAATTAGCATTTTTTAATTGTAAAATCTACATTGAAACATGTCTGGGATTTCTTTTTAACTACAAAATTGTTAAATCAGCGATTTCATTTTTTCCGTGTAGCAATGGCCATGAGATATGGTGAAAGATAAATTATACAATCATCAGAGACTTTTCATGAAAAAAATTTACTTCTATTTTGGGGAGAGCTTGATGAGCTGAGCTCAAAGTGTATTTCAATTTTTTTTCCTGTTATGGAGGATGGAGAAAAAAGTGAGAAAATTTACAGCCTTGTAAAATCATTAGGTGACATTTCCAGTTGAAAGACTTGTACTTTAGTAAATTAAATCATTATGTTGTTACCTCTCCAATAATTGTTCAATTTAAAAACCAAGGATACTAGACCTCATTGAAAATTTGTGTAAATTTATTTTTTTATATTCACATGCTATTTAGCCAGTCGTTTGAGATTGACAAGCGTATCCTCAAGTATAAGCACCAGGTTACCCATACATCTCAATCTCTTACTTAGGAAGAGCGATCTCAATGCTAGTCTCCTTAGGGCGCCGCTTATTTTGTTCATGACAGGAAAACAAGTGGCACTAGGTGGCAATTGGTTCTATCCATAAAAATTATTAAAAATAATATGTTATCTAAGATTTGAACCAATTTGATTTATTTTCAGGGTGTCTACAGGTCATGGGATCTCATGAAGTCATATAATATTGCCATATTTTCATTTCGGTCACATAAATTTGTGAAAGTCATACGAAATTGCCATATTTTTTTATTTTATTTTTCCTCTTTCTCTACTTTTGGGTTCAAAATTCTCATTTTTTTTCTTTTCAAAGTAGGGAAAAGTCGAAATTTTATCGCTTTTAAAATCATCTAATCTAATCTTGCTAATAAAAATTGACTGTTATGTATATTAGTTTATAATTTTTACTTGTAATCATTACCTTCAATCAGCATTGCTGTAATGGTAGAGTGTTTTTCCCCGCCAGCTACTTTTTTAGTGGGGACTAAAAGCTTTTTTGTTAACCTTGCAGTCATACTTTTTTCCAAAAAATTGTCAGTTAAAGGCTTATAAATGTGCCATATTTTTGTTCCTAGGTTTCTGTAGACACTCGGATTTTTAGCGAATCCTCAATGTGATCAAACCTCTGGAAAAAATTACATTGGTTTAAATTGATAAACTGATGGCTGAGTGGAAATGTAGCAAAAATAAGCGAATCTATCACTCATCTCTTTTTTCCCCCTTCATTTTCTTCGTTACAAAACTAAAAAAAATTGGCAGAAAAATGAAGGAAGTTTACTTATCATATTTTTCTTCACGCGTTATGAGTATTGGAGTTTATAACGTTCTTTTTTTCAGTCCTCAGAATTAATGAAGGCGTATCCTCCTTTCATCAACTACTTTGAGAACATGAGAGAAATGCTATTGAAATGTGATCAAACGAAACCAAGGTTCCATGCATTTCTGAAAGTATGTCAAACAAAGCCTGAATGCGGTCGCCAAACTTTAGTGGAACTATTAATCCGTCCTGTCCAACGATTACCCAGTATTAGTTTACTTTTGACAGGTGAGATTTATTTGTCTAGTATTTCCTTACAAGCACATTCATCCTCACATGTAAAATCTGAAGGATCAAAAACATAAAGCACAGTATACAATTCAGAAAGAAAATTCAGTTCTGAACTCCTGACAAAGCTGTGAATAGAGAAAAAAAATTATCAAACAATTAACACTTCCTAAAGCAGGAATGGAAAGAGCAAGTGTTTTAAGTTTACAACTGTAAGAAAACCTGAATCACAGATACTTGCAAAAGTACACAGAAAAAATTAAATTGCTGGTTTAACAATTCAATCGCTAAAAAAAGTGACTGCAATATTTCAATGTAGATTTTACAACACAAAAATGCTACTTGAACCACCCCCATGGTTAAATTGGCTTACAATAGTGGTCAAAGTAGCATTTTTTTGTCGTAAAATCTACGTCGAAACGTTGCAGTCACTTTGTTTAGCAATTGAATTGTTAAATCAGCAATTTAATTTTTTCTGTGTAGCGCATAAAAGAGGTTTCATCTAGACAAATTTAATTTGTCTCTTTCAAGCATTATAATTCCCATTGTTACTGTAAATTTTTACTTTTCAAAAATTTTCCAAAAAATTTACCTCATCGAAGTAACTATTACTCATTCTTGCAAATGCAAAATATCCATCTCCTGTAATAGGGTGTCAACCCTAGAGCTGTCATCACAAATTGGCTCACATATCATATCATGAATGTTCAAAATTGTTCCACCTTTAACATTCCGTAATCGTTTTTTACATGTATGTGTTCTTTTTTTCAGATATTCTAAAGCATACCTCAAAATCTAATCCGGATCATTGTGCCTTAGAGGCTGCCTTAGCTAGTATTAGAGAAGTAATGACACATATCAATGAAGACAAAAGGCGCACTGAGTCTCAGCTTGCTGTTTTTGATATTTTCAACGATATCGAAAATTGCCCGGTAAGATGCTATCGAATTTTTTATTTTGTTTACCTTTTAGAAACAAAATCATTTTCTCTAAAACAACCTGTCTTTGCTGAAATTCTAGTCTAAGCAAGGTTACTGTCTTAATCACAGTGACAACTTCTGGAAAAGTGATTGAAAACCTGGAAGAATCTGGAGAATTTTCCCGACCCTGAAAAGTCAGGGAAGTTCACTGTAGAACCCAGAAATTCGCTCTTCTAGCAGAAAAAATTACCTAATTATTTTCTTCCGTATACTTACGCTTTTGCAAAGAAAATGAGAACTTATGTTCTCAGGTTCCTGAAAAATTGCAAGAGACTTTGCGCAAAAATTTGCTGTCTAAAGCATTGTTGGTAAGAAGTAAAGTCAAAAAATACATTGATTAGTCATGGAAGTCAGGGAGTCTTATGCTCAAAAATCCTGAAAAATTGTGAAAAAGGCAGGGAATTTTGAAATCAAAGTAATACACTTGTCACTCAGCTCAAGTGTGCTTTCCATTCATGTAGATGAAAACTTGTTCCACAACAAATACACAATTCCTAAATGGTCTCAAGTCCTGGATACTTAGCCACTTTTTCACTGCTTAGGATGAAATTAAGGAAAGCTATTAGGGCTGTACGAATATTCGCAGTTCCGACTATTCGCGCCGCGAATATTCGCCGAATATTCGCTTCGTCTGCCTCATGCACTATTCGCAAATTGCGAATAATCGCGCCGTCGCGAATAGTGAATTTTTGAACTTACATTTTCAAATATTCGCGCCGTCCGGAGGAACGATATTTCAAATATTCGCGCCATCAAAAACAACGAATTTCCGAGTGGCAATCGTGAAACGTTATGAGGACCCGCGGAAGGCTTCCGCTTCCATCCGAGACATCGCGAATAGCGGATCTCCTTTGATCTTAACCGACTTTGCCAAATTTACGAACAGCGAGCGCAATTGCGACCGGCCTGCATATCTTGGTTGCTCCAAGAGTACCTTCTGTAATTTTTGCAAATTTTCACACTTAAATAAGTAATTTAAAATTATTCGTTTTACTATTCGTAGCTGTGAATAATTGACTTAAATTATTCGCTATTCGCGAATAGTTGCCGAAATTATTTGCTATTCGCTTCGTTTGGAAAATTCACTATTCGCACAGCCTTAAAAGCTATAAATAAACTGTGTTGAATACTTCTATTCTGCTTTCAAAACTTATGCTATTAAATCAAGTGATCATGTTTTGTCTCTGTTAACAGCCCCATCTAGTTTCTTCTCACCGAAGTTTTATCTCCCGGTGCGATGTTGTAGAACTGAGCGACTCGTTGAGTGGCCGAGGAGATTCTTTAGCGTTTTTCCTTTTCTCAGACATAGTTGAAGTGAGTGTTTTTTTCCTTAACTTTTTTAATAATCTATCAGAATGTTAATTTTAATACAAATTTACAAATTATCGCCTTCGTCCAACTGCTTTGCTCTCCCAGTGACAATATTTAAAGTTAGCATTTACAGAGTTCTTTAGTTGTACATCTTTTAGGTTGATTTTAAAAACTTTGCGACGTTTAAGTTTGAAGTTTTTCAAATTACTCAAAAAAAAACATTTCAACCTGACCAAAATCAGTGGCCTGAAAAGTTTCCTATGTAAATAAAATCTAATTCAAAGGGAAAGAGATGTCAGAAAGACATTATGGGAGGGCAGCTATGCGTTTTTAAGAGCCTCCTCAAATGCAGCTTCTCTTTGGGTTATGATGGATGTCCTTGATATTGAGCTTAAACGAAAGCCAATGATAAGATTAGGCCAAAGAAAAAATTTTACAATGAGTACCAGAACCATTTTGAAGATACAGTAGAGCAAAGTTGCCATTTTTAACCATACTTCTACTGTAATTTTAGGAAATTTTGAGCCCCAGTATCTCCAAAACGGTGCATGTACTAATTGTATGCCTAAGAAAGGACTCAAAAAGTCCTACCTATGGAGAGGTTTCAGCATCGTCTCGGCAATTTTGATCAATTTGGAGCGCTTTTCCACAGTACTTAAAGAACTTAAAATACATCGATATCTGGCTGTCCTTATTGAAGGAATTGTGCAATTAAAGATTTTACAATATGCAATGACCTATTTTGCTGAGAATGAAACAAATTCATCAAGATTTTTATTCTTTTCTCAGGTTTGTAAAAAACGATCTAAAGCTTTTAATACGCTCAAGAGTCCCAAAGAAGCTGGTGTCAAAATGAATAGTGGGAAAATGTTCAAACATGTAAAGCTAATGCATCTATCAACTCTAAAACGCGTTATTGACATCAATGAAACTGATGGTAAGTCTCTCTACCTTCCCCAGTATGACCACTGAAATGTTTTCCGGTCGAATTGTATTGTAATTGGTTTTCTGTTTCATGGAAAAATGGATGATCTAGCATGAAAAATAGTCTTTTTTTTTTTTTTTTTTTTTTTGTAGACATCGGAAGAAGTATCCAGCCACAGGTGCATCTCTATTGGGGTGTTCCATTTTGAGGCAACCATCTCAAAACCTTGCTCCCTGGGCTTTTGCCCATTCATTTTGGTCTCCAAAAGATAATTCTGAAGTTTCAGCATCATAGCTGAAGTCTGTCCTTTTCCCCAAAGCTATTAAAATTTCGGAAGTAATTACATTGGTTGGTAAGGAATAACACTTGAAGGCTGCTCTAAGACCTCAGCAGCCAAAGAACAGAAACACTGAAACGGTTAAAACAGCAAGAGACAAGCGCTAGAACAATACCTGAAATCAGCAAGCTCCTGAAGAAGGTAGCCCTATGCTCTATTGTCTTCACAGCAAAACTTCAGTGCAATTAATATCGATTTAACAAATTCTTCCAAGTAGCATCTTCTCAATCTAAACTTAATTTTATCTATAAAGTTTTGATTCAACAAATGAGGCAAATGTGAAAAACACTTCTAATGTGAATGTACTAATGCGATTTTCTGTTTTGTTTTCAGATTGCCGTAAAGTATTTGCCCTAATGTGTAGAAATAACCAAGAACTGAAAGAGAAACTCTATTCTTTTGCAATTACGGATGATTCTGTAGACAAAATGACGTTTCTGCGTACTTTGTGTAGACAAATGGCCAATACTGTATGCAGAGCAGATGCTGTAAGTAATCTTTTATCACGGTCGTTTCTAACCATCAAAAAAACTCACCATTTTGAACTCCTTAACACTTTCCGGTCCAATGTCGGATATATTCGCCGTGAAAAATAACGCGTTTAGGTCCGATGCCGGATATAGTCGCCCAAAAGTTTGAACTTCTGCGCAGGCCTGATGTCGGGTATATTCGACTGCTCCAGCAAGTGGTGGACTCTTTGGAAACCACTGTCTTCGTTGACAACATCGCTGCTACCTTAACCTCGCTTCTCGCAGGCGTGGAAAACTGCCGCGGACCGGAAAGGGTTAATTTATGTATGCAATTATTTTCTTTAGTTGCTGCAGAAAATAAGAAATATTATGCAAACCTGTGGTGGTCTGAGCTGTTAGTTATTATCGTATCAAGAGGAATTGACGAAAAACTCATGTCTTGTTCAGTTGATCAACACAAAGTTTTATACATCGTTAAAATAAAATTAAAGTTTTTTTGCCATCATATGGTGCAACAAGATATTTGCAGATCGTATATCCTGCAAGGTGTATTTTTTAAAAATGTGTGTCAAGAAATATGCTGACATAGGTTGAATGGCGAAGCGTGATTGGTCGGCTATGTCTTATCGTTGCTTTGTCGGTTGGAATGGACGATAAACTAAAGGCACTTCTTGAGTATCCGACAGTATGTCGTCCATTCCACCCGATAAAGCAACGATAAGACATAGCCGACGTTAAGGTGGAATAGACGACATACTGTCGGATACTCAAGAGGTGCCTTTAGTTTATCGTTCATTTCAACCAACAAAGCAACGATAAGACATGCGCTTTGAATCACGCTTCGCCATTTAACCTATATCATCCATTTCCACCCGACAAACACAAAATTTCAACAATCAGACTGCAGAATGGTTTTTGAAGTTGAATGAGAAGAACTTCTACTTTTTTTATTTTTATAGTGTACACAGTAACTCAAAAATATTAAGCTTTATGGGATATGCAAATATTTTGAAATCGAAGAATGAACCATTTTGGGTTCGGCCCTGGTTCAGTCAGAAGGTATTCAAGTTCTTTCGGGATCAAGTTTATAAGTTTTCTTTCCTCTTCCATTCCAATCAGGACTTTCCTGGAACACCTCATGCAGTATTTAGTTTCACCTGTATATCCATGCAGCTTGACATATTTTTTATTCATTTATTAATGACCTGTTCTTTTACTTGGCACAGGAAAACTTTTTAGCCTCTCTCGACCCGGAACAACTGGACATCGAGACAAGTGATGTATCCACTGGCACTCTCAGCAAAGCATTCAAGTAAGTTCTCAGTTGTCTTTTTACTGATCTGATTCACTTTCCCCCTCACCCTCAAGTTTTGTCTGGAGCTCAGCCTTCTTAACATCCAGTAAATGATCATCAGGAAAAATGGCATACGTCCAAAATGGCTATTTTTCAATTGAGTTAAAAACTAAGTAGCTCTTACAGAAAAAGTTTAAAGCAATGGTTGCTGTACCACAAAATTCATTTAGATGCTCAATCTAATCAGGAAGAAGGCCAAACACCTGAAAAGAACTTCAGAAATATCACAAATCTTGTGTCTAAAAAGAAATTACGAAAAACGGTTAGATATGCACCTGTATTGAAGTCTCTTTCTCTGTGCTGCCCAACTTTAAAAACTTGTTTGCCATAGTTTCAAACCCATCTCATGAAAATTAGTCAGCACAGAAAATCTTGATCTAGAATGGCACAAGACAAATTAACAGACAACTTGAGATCAATAATTATAGAGTCGCATTAATAATAGCAGACACACCAACACACAATAATGCATATCGTATTTTCTCGAGACATTTCATGAGTCTCCATCACAGTTCAGTAGCAAAATAATCCTTAAGGGAATGAAATTCCCTCTCAGCTGCATAATCTGTATTTTACTTTCTTCAGAAAGGTGCCTTGTTCTTTAAGTCATTTTATATGTTTTTCAAAATTTGTATCCCTATTTACCAGTGGGATTACAATTCACATCTGCTCCTTATACAGCTGAAAATTATTCTTCTTTCTAGCGTCATAGTCATTCATTTGGCTACATGCCAATCGGTAAGACCTCAATTTGTCAGATTGCAATTTATCAGATTACGATTCATCAGATCACGATATAATGAATTTTGCGATTTAACAGATTCCACAATTTAATGGATTGATCTTCCAGTTCCTTCAATGGCCTGAAGTTAATTCTAATCAACGGATTGATTTGTTAGTCCCATGAAATCCAATAAATTGAGGTCTGACCGTGTATTCATATGCATTCTGCATAACGAGTTTTACTACCTTTTATAAATATTTGATTGCAAAATTTAACTCAGAACATTGTTACAATTTTCATTTCGTTTGTTTTTATTTTGTCCAGATTTGCCTCGAGAACAAGGATAAAAGTAGGAAGAGCTTTTAGTTTCAACAAAACACCAAGTAGGTTGAAACGAGCTATGTCAACAATGATGAGTCCATTTGTTGATTCGTCTCAGCTGTCTTAAATACCCTCAGGAGCAATATGCACCCAACCGTCGATCCTTCACAACTGTCCTATTTTTTGTTGTATAATTGTAATGAGTTTTGTATATTTTTATTTTGTATAATTCATTTTTTCTTTTTTGGCCTTAGATTTTTTTTTTGAAATCTAGGTATGTATTTTATTGTATTCATCTTTTCTTCCTATTTGATTTTGTAGTATTTGATTTGTACAAAAACATTATTAATCTATTTTTAACCATTATTTTAAGTTCAAACAATCAAGTGAATTTGTACTGCATCTATTTTCAATAACTTTTTGTATTGCCCCAAGTGCCAAATCAAATCATAGCTATCTAAATTGACCAATGCTAAGTTGCATGTTTCCCCCCATCTTTATGATTATTTTTTATCACAAAAAAATAATTTTTGAAAGAAATCAATAATTGTAGTGGTCATCATATTTTAAGGAGTAAAGTTACTCCTTACCAATTATCCCGGTATTTGTGATCATTATTTTTCCGTACTGATTTTTTTCTACTTCCAAGACTCTAAAATTGCTTTGAGAAAAAAAAAAAGAAAAAAAAAAAAATTAAAAAAGGTAAATTTGTTAGAATTATTAAAGAATTATTCAAGAAGTTAATAAAGAAAATATTTTGTAATCATCTAAGGTGTTGTTCTGTCACTTCCTTCTCACTGATTTCCTATAAAGTCACATTGTGATCTTAATGAGCCTTGAGGTAAATTTTATTATTTGATCTTCTCTTCGTTAAACAAGTAAAAACTGAAAGCGATAATAGACAGATTCTTAATTTTGGAAAAATATATCTTAGAATTTATTTTCAGGATAAAGACCGGTCAAGTTTTTAGATTAGAAGCAACTGGTCGAGGTGGATTAAGTTAGTAGAATATTTTTCAATGTGGATGGATGTACTAAAAAATCTAGGCAGTTCCTTTCATGTTAGCCGTGTTAGCTATGGATTGTATTCGATAATGGTTCAATGTATCGTTTGGTTCGAAACAATAGAACCTTACCTCAAACGAAAATATTAAGATTTAAGTTGGAGAAGCTGAAAATGAGAAAATTCCTAACAATTTCACCTTACATTGCCATTTGGTATCAAAAGAATAAAAAATCCATCACCACAAACCTGTTTCTTCAGATTTCTCAATTGACTTTTGAGGCTATGTTTGAATGTTGAACCAATCAATACCTATATAATCTCACCTGTTTAATGTATGGAATACAATCTATTGACAATAATATTACCCAACCTTTGACAAATGATCAATGAATCAGTACTTGAGCATGTAAGAAAAGGCCCAAACATTATCTATCGATGGTGAAACTTCTAAACTAAATGTATCTCAATTTGCAAAGTTGCAGACTTCCTGGCAAACTTTATTCTTCAAATTAGGAGCTTGGAAAACAGGTGGGATAAACGTAGTTTTTAAAAAATTGAGATATTAATTATTTGAATTAAAACTTGTCTTGAAGTATATCCTGCGAAAAATTTATAACTAAAATCCAATTTTTAAGCATAAACAGTGAGTTCGAAATTTCTTTCCGCCTTAAGGCTCCATGTAATTTTGAAACTTCTTGAAATAGCAAAAACTGCATTTATTCCACTCGTCCTCCAAACCCCTGAAATGACAAACTGCTCAGCGCCAACTATTGGAACTTTTCGTGATTTTTCTCTGTGCGTGAAGAATATTCTATGAAAATTTCAAGGAATAATGTTGAGTTGGTCCCCCTTAGAAAATAAAATAGGGGCACAGATTTTAAAACATCGCAAACTAGATCCATGGTTTGGTTTCACTATCGATGTCTTCTCATGATCAGTCTTTCATATTCAATGAAATTAAACGCTAGGAATAATGCAACTGCCAATACATAATAAAATTAAACATAAACATATAATGAAGAAAGTCTTCCTACTACAGTTGTTGAACTTACTACCTAAGGTGATAAGTTGCTAAATTTTTAATTTTCAAGCAAAATTTCAGAGAAGAGAATCATTGAGTTCTGTGTGGATTTAGGTAGGTGGGTAGGTATGTATGTATTGAAGATTCTAATTCGAACATATTGCTTGCCACGTGAACGATTAATTGAAAAAAGCGCCGTTTATGTTTCAATACTAGTTTGAAGGAGAGAGCAATGGAAAAGGGGGAAAAAGACGTATGTAACCCCATAATTTCGCGCGAACTGATTTTGAATTCCATTAATTGCTGGCAGCGCTCTCTGGTGGAAGACATTGTGAAAGCTCCTCTCTGCACGCTGGCTGCGGCCTGCGGCCAAAGTAGATAACCTCAAATTCGTCACCTTATTAATTATTTATGCCGTAGCACGGCCTCTCACTGATTATTTCCTCCTCTTTTTTTTATTGTATTAATTATCAGTACTCAGTATTTTTAACGGTAAGTTATTTTCATTTTGAACTAGTGCGATCTGTTGGTTTATCATTTCATGTTCATCATTTTATTCAGGAACAATGACAGAGTAAGCTTACTATTTTCTTTTTGTCTCTTTTGTTTCTTTCTGTATTTTTTCCTCTCCCTCTCACTAAACTTTCCCAATCTTAATTTTCTCCCCTGAGATTATCTTTCTACAATAGCATCGTTTCAGAATGTTTGTCAGTATTATGCTTTTGTTTACACATGTTGTTTGTACTTGGTACTGAAAAGTTTACCATTCCATGCACGATTTGAATGAGCTCCCCCCAAACTACTTTACTCCGTAAGATCATATCCAGCATTTAACGTGAATTATATTTCCAAGGAAGAATTCATAGTTTTAAACCCTTGCAGTCAACCTGCATCAAATATTTTTAACTTATTACACACTTTTGTTAGTCATCAATCGTGCAAGCCTTTACTGGTTCTCTAATGTCTTTTGTGTTTTGGTTGTTCCGTGACCAGGAAGAAACCTCCTGTTGCTGCTGGAGATTTATCCAGTGACATCAAAGAATACATCTGGGAAATGATCCAAAATTTGGTAAGATACCTCATACATCTTCATATCTCAAAGTTAGGGGTGGTCATGCTGAGCGTTGAGATGATCGTACTTATGCATGCAAGCATTCTGTTGGACACAGTTTATTAATACAAACCTATTTTAACGTCATGTATCATTCATCTAGTATGAAATGTGGAAAGGTTAGAGTGTGTTCCCACTTCTATTATTTTGCCAAGTTATGCTGCGGATGTATTTTGAGATAAATTCAGTAATTTTTGCCTAGAAGATCACTCGTGCTGGCTATCATCACCACCCACCCACTAAAACGAGTTTTTGAGCTGTTTACTAAATAAGTCAAGTGAAAACTGATGTGGACACAACTCACCTTTGAATGCATTCCTTCACTTGAGTAGAACTTGGTTCTTAGGTATACACAGGTATCCTAAGTACATGACAGGTTATTTATATATTAATTTTATTATTTACATTTCATTCTAATAATTTTATATTTAATCTACATTTGTCCATTTTACAGATGCCTAAAACAATATTTTCTCCAAATATCCTTCTTCTGTGATATTCTGCCTCAAATTTGATGTAATGATCTTATTTGCAGAATGTTCCAACTGTGCTTGTTGGATTAGGCGTGATCGTAACCGTTGGTTTCGCAATCTCTGTCATCCTCTCTGAAATCAGCAAAGAAAAAAGAAAAGCTGCCAAGAAAGCTGCTAACCCTAAAACACTGACTGATCCTAATGTTAAAGTTCCTTTAAAGTTGGTTGAGAAACATGAGATCAGTCATGATACTAGACGTTTCAGGTTCGGTTTGCCTTCTCCGAAACACGTCTTAGGTGAGTTTCTTTATTTCAATCCTCTTTTGTTGTAAATCTTTGAAAGGAGTGGTGGGAGTTTGATCACAAGTCTTCTAATCTTAACATGGTTAAAAACTTCATATCATCGCCTAAGAATCATAGGTAGATAGACAGATGGTGAAGAGTTAATGTCAAGACAAATGTTAATCTCTGATTAGCTGTGAACCAGCATCACTCAATAGGTTAGTGGATGCAGTCACATGGCACCAATGATGTGTGTTGACTAAAACAATTCTTGACTTTTGTCTCAATGTATGATGACAAAGTTCTAGTTATTTATTCAGAATAGTATCACACACATAAATATTTGTTACTTAAAAACAGTGCCAAGAGGAAAAAACCTCGGTTGGCATCGATCAAATAGATTTACCTGACTGGAGAGAACACAAGTTAAAGTTGATGATACAGTCTGTGGTAGGGAGGACCTCTGAAATCTCTGTGTGTGAATTTTATCTGTGCTATGCACTGATTGAATGTGTAATCTGTTTGTTACACTTAATGACAAGTATGATGTTTTCATCACCTGTATAAGTATTTTTATTTATGTGACATTCATATGGAACCTATTGTTCTATAGGCGGTGATGTGTTGAATTCAAACAAGGCAGGGAAAATAATGAACAGCCAGCAAAAAGAATTCAGTGGTGTATTATGAATCATCTTGTGATTAACATAAGGACAGAAAACTTCTGAACATTTAATACCATTATCAAACATTTATTTTGGAGTAGTCATTCTATTCTCAGCAAAGACGTACCACCATTAAGGAATGCTCATAAAATACGCACTGCTTTTCAGATTTTTCGCCCCCCCCTCCCTCCCAGGAACACTTTTGTGTTGTAGGTCCCTACCCTTCAACACGTAAAAACAAAATAACGTAACGCTCTTGTTACTTATCCCATGAATGGCCCTCTGAACCAGCTCTCCAAGTTGTAAAAATTTCCTCTGATTGCTTGTTGCTTCTGATCTCTTCTAAGGAGCTTTGTTTGTAAAGAAAAAAATGAATGAAAAATGCATGCTGTGTCTCATTCATCCATGCACAAATGTGCCTCTTTTTTTGGGATGTAAACTTGCCTCCTCCATGTGCTGTGCCTCCAATCTTTATATGAAAACATTTATTTTATTGATTTAGTGACAGTTCAGTGCCAGCCTGATTATCTATGAGTCCAACACTGTATGATTTTATGTAGTGTACTGATGTAGGGATTTACCAACCTCCGTCCCTGACAAATGAAACTTCATCTTGATTAGGAGAAAGGAGTTTAAAATAAAGTGCATGCTTCATCAAATACTTTGGAAAAAATACTCGTATGAAAGCTACAGTTCACATTTTCTGTCATTTGCCATACAAGGCTGTGCATTTATAAGGTTTGTGTAGATTCATAAAAATACTTAAATATTCGTGATTTCCCCTCCAACTTTTTTGTGGTCCCTGAAAATACTTGAACCCTGACATTCTGGAACATATGATTATTTTGTTTGTTTGTAGAGGAAAAAAAAACCCCATCAGGGAAAAAAAATTGATAAGTCTGCTGGATTGTCATTTCAAGTCAAAGTATTTGCAGAAGAAATTAGTTAAACTTGTGAGAAACTTCAAAACTTCAGCAAATGCCACTTGAGCGAGCAAGAACAAATTTCGAATGCCTTCCTCTATAGTTTGAATTGCCAGAAGTGGAATTTTTGTCCCAAGTTCAGGAAAAAGCATCATAATTAAAAGGAGAAAAATCCTAATAGATTTTTTGTTCTGAGGTCGGGGAAAGGCAGGAAATAGGAAAATTTTGGAGTTGGGGAAAGTAAAAAAACTTCTAGAATAGTCAGAGAATTGAAAAATGAAGAAAAAAATCGAAATATTATGCCAGATGCTATTAATAACACGAAGTTCAAGATACCAATCCAATTGTCTAAGTGGCTAGTACGTCAAAATAATTTTTCGAAGTACTTGATTAATTAAAATTAATTTTCTTGTGAATTTTCGACCCCGCACTGTCAGGTGTACTGCCGTGCTAAGGAAGAACGCCGTATTAGCCTTTAGACGTTGCCAAGTTTCCTTCGATAAAAACCGAATTTACTGGGAAAATTGTGAATATTCTCCCCCAAAACTTTCAGACAATTTTTTACGCAATTTAATCCAAAATGTCTGAAAATTTCAAAGAAAAATGAGCATGAATGCCGTCAAAAATAAGCGTTTTATCTAGGGAAATTTGGCAATTCTCGAATGTTTATACGACGTTCTTCCTTAGTACGGCAGTGTATCCGCAGCCGCATTTCGTGTTTTCTTCAAATCTTGTCGGGCTGTGCCGCTTAGCGTCATAAACTACGAGGAAAGGTTGTCGACGCCAAGTGCTGATATGTGCAAAAAAAGAAGAAAATCAATCGCGCAATCTTGCGCGGCTCGGTCGCCTGATTTACACCGCAGATTTTGTGCTTTGCGATATATCGATTGATCTGCCATTTAAACTTATGGAAAAGGATCGATAAACAGGGTGTTCGAACCGAACACTTCAATAATCGATATTTTACCATAACTTCAAATGGGGAAATATCGATAATCGATCATTCACGCCTCGCCATTGCTCACATTCAGCATGTCTACACGTTGCATCGTCGAGCGCACGAGCGCTCACGCACGGAACCAAACATTGCCGCGACAAGAAAGAACGCCGCGCAAGCGTTTGAACGTTGCCTAATTAATATCATAGAGTAAATTGTGAATGGAATTCTGTAAAAAAATTGAGAGAAAAATATGCTCAAGTTTTCCAGGAATTTCGTATTTCATCGAAGGAAGTTTGACAACGCCTGAAGGCTCATACGGCGTTTTCCCTTAGCATGGCAGTACTATCCCTCGTCAAAATTTCTTACATCCGATGCGTGCTCCACCGAAATCTAGGTTCCTTTTTGATTTGTCTCTTTGAAGGTCATTGGCGGGTCAGCAAGGTCGTAATATATCACCGAGTTTTTTATGCAACCGGTTGTGTGGTAGTCCTTACAGCGTCCACGGTTCTTTATCAGTAGTTCTAAAATAGAAAATGTGTGTTTTCATATCTTATTTGCCAAGCGGGCGTTACGTCGTTGAGTAAATTCACTGGGGCCTTATGGATCGCCTCATGTAGTTAGATACATGTTTTTTTTTTGTTGTTGTTTTTTTTTTCTATATTTTTTTTTAAAAAAAGCAAATTTGCTGTCACTGTATCCCCGATCCCCATCAGGTTTTCCTACCTCTTTTTACATTTTTTTTCTTTTTTTCTTCTTTTTTTGAATTTATGTTGGTCAAAAAATCGTAAAAACTTGTCATCCTCTCCTGCTCTTTTCTAAAATAACAGTGAAAAACGTACATTCCATTGTAAATTTCACTGTAAAGTTTACAGTTTTGGAAATCACGGTTGCCCCTTTTTGATACTGATGGTAGACGGTTGTCAGAAAAGCCAGGAAACTTTTTCATCAAAGATCTATTCTTTACCGATAGTCACGCATTTAAATTACCTATCCGAGATTCGTTTGAAGAAGCCCACCTTGAATTTTCGAAGCCCCAAAAATTTTCTCTGGGACTCCGAATATGCTTAAAAACTTCATCGTTACACGCACACTCGATTGCTTTGATTTTCCGGGAATCGAAAGGAAAAATTCGGAAATTACTTTTGGCTGACTTCTGTTTAAATGAGTTCAAAAGCTTTCTTGCATGGCCATCGCTTTTATCCACTCAGTCGCGCTCCAAATTGGTTCAGATGATCTGGACTGCATTTTGCAATTTGGAACTTTAAATTCTGGCTCTTCTGGAAAAACACTCATGTGCATAGGGAAACTAATGGCACATACGTCGTTTTTAAACCAGGCTAGAATTTATAGTTCCAAATTGCAAAATGCAGTCCATCTGTCGTTCACTGCTGTAGTAACGAAGTCGATGTTGCTGTATTCACCCAAATCTGCTGGGTGCATTCACGCTAAATGGCGATAGTACAAAAATGTTGAGCAACTTTTTTAAAAACGGAGAGAAGAAAAACTACCATGAACTGAAATCTTCGAACATCAATATCCATGCTTTGGTGGTTTCACTTTCAAATGTCCGTGAGTCCAGTTCTACTAGAAGTATCCCCTGGTAAAAATTGGAGATAAGAGCTGCGTTTCAAAATACCATAGGAATTCTTATAGCCGGCTAAAGAAGGCTACAGAAAATCATATAGCTGGCTGTAGAATGCGGAGAAAATCATACGGCCGGGCTATACGAAGCGATAAAAAATTATGCAGCCGGGCTACAGTTCCTATAGTCGGGCTTTGCACTTTATCGCCTGGCTGTTGCTTTTTCGCCATCGATTATAAAAGGCTATAAGAAATTGTGTAGAAATTTGTGTGCTTTGGAAATCATTAAGTTTGATACGGAACCACCTTAATACTTACAAAAAACACTTTATATTTTCTTTTAATACATATTTTTTTTCTTCAATTAAAACGAGAATAATCCATACAGGATTTGCAAACATTTCAAAATCATGAGTTAAATAACGCTGACTCCGCCAGATTAAATATTGGAGCCTAACACCAAGCGGAGCAGCGACGCACAGGCGCCTACAAACCTAACAGGGATACTTCACGCGTTGCGCAATGCGTGAAGTATCCCTGTTAGGTTTGTAGGCGCCAATGCGCGTTTCGCGCTGGCTGCCCGCCTGCTGCACCGCAGCGTGCCACGTACGGCGCTTGAAGCAACTATTTCACACCAGAGGTATTGCACAGTATCATACGAAACTGAAGGCGCTCTAATATATTAGGAATGACAGGCATCCATCAAAAATACGGAGCTTTCCTCGCAAAATAAATCAAGATACTACGGCCCAAAAAGAGAGCAGTGGTCCAAAAACTCACCAAGTCCTAGCATCCGTAATTCGTCACCTTCCAGGCAAAGTATCACAAGCGCCATGCGACGTTTAAAAATTTCCGCCGCCATTTTATTTTTTTACAGAGAAATTGTTCAACGAAACTGTCCGAAAATTTCACTGAATTTTCTTTGTGCTGCCGATAAAATTTAGTGAAATTTCCAAACAGATTCAACCAACAATTCAACAACAACAAACAACAATTCAACGTCGCATGGCGCTTGTGATACTTTGCCTGGAAGGTGACGAATTAGTGACGTTTAGCATACACTTTATCGCCTGGCTGTGAGTTTCTTAATCGCCTTCGGCTATAAAAGGCTGCAAGAAATTGTGTAGCCGGCTATAGAAGCTATTTGAAATCTTACAGCCGGCCGTAGGTCTATGGTATTTTGAAACACAGATTCTACTGCCAATTTTTACCAGGGATCGCCTTTTAAAACACGCTGTGGAGAAGTGCATTCTCCAGATGAATTGGTGAGATCGTTTATTACTAGACAAAGAATTTAAGCACTTTGCAGATGTAAATCCCCTCCTCAAAATTTCAAGCTCAAAACTATTCTCGCAACGAAAATTACTGGAATTAACTCCTTACTAAGATAATAACTTTTTTATTTAGCACTCATTATGAAATATTCGAAGTTTCCGCCCAGAAAAAACCGAAATCTACGTGAATCAAATCGAGAACTACAACGGTTTAGGCAGACTGCTTCATAGAGCTGTGTTTCTTTCCCGGCTTGTGTCGTATTTAAAGTAGAAACAACTTTCAAAATCCGAGCCAAAACGTCGACATTTAAGTTGGATTGTTTGTATACTGTAAAGACTTTTAATGTGCTATCTAACTTAAGTAGATGATGGTTTCTTTATGAGTGGGTCGGTTGAATTCATGCGTCAAAAAAAGTTAATATCTTGGTTAGGAGTCACTTCCAATAATTGAGGACTTTTTCGGTAAAAAGGCGTTTGAGGCTCGCAATGCTGGTGAGATTGTGCAATTTTTTATAGAGTTTACGGCAAATGAAATTCATTCGCAGTCGATTTACTTCCTTGTACAAAGGGGAAAAGCTTAGAGCAGATTCAGGGAAAAATGCATAGCAGAACTGTCAGAGAAGTTACTCACAACTAGAGAACTATGTAGCACAATCTTAGTAGCACTAGAGGTCTCATATGCCCTTTTACCGAAAAATGCCTCAATTTTTGTTTCATATGCGGTATCATTCGTGAAATTTTGATGTGTAGAATGAGTCTTTTCAAGAGCGATACATTCAGTAATATTGGGCGCTGAGACTGGTCGCTTGAATGGATTTTTTTGTTTTGTTTTGTTTTTTTGCCGACTCGCAAAACTATCGTCAAGACACGCGATTCTTTGACTCGAGCATCCAGATCCACTACCGCATTGGCTTTGCTTTTTGTATTTATGTCGCTTATTATGGTCGCGCACGAAAGCTTCGTTATTTTGAATCCAACCAAATCGCCCCGAGTTCTTGCTTACGCCAGGAAAACTGAGACCGCTACGAAAAAATGCCGGAGCTTTTCCCGCGTCGATACTGAGTTGCATTGTGGAATGAATAGTAGACCTAGGAACCGTCATCTCTCGAACGAAGGAGCGTAACTTCACACCAAGGTTGCCGAATTGACTCCAAAAATTAATTAATTTTACCAAAATGTACCTGTGCAATTTTTATTCATAATGGAGATGTTGCATGTGTGAGGAATTTGCGATTTGACTGTTGAACTGTTGATTCTTATGTACGAGTAATTGTTCATGAGGAACACGATGGTGCTAGGTGCTACTGGCTTTCTCTGAAATCAACTCCCAAGCTCAAAAAAAGCTCTCAAGTTGAGACCAAAATGGAGGGGATATCCCACGCTATCCTGAGAGTCCACCTCAACATCAAGACAAACTCTCCATGCAAAGATAGGTAGCATATACATTGACAGGGCTGCCACTTCATTTGGAGACTCTAAAACTGAAAACATGGCATCACTGCTAATGTATTTGCTCCATATCTTTGCATAAAGAGTTTGTCTTGATGTAGAGGTGGACTCTCAGGATAGCGTGGGATATCCCCTCCATTTTGGCCTCAACTTGAGAGCTTTTTTTGTGCTTGGGAGTTGATTTCAGAGAAAACCAGTGGCACCATCGTGTTTCTCGCGAACTATCACACAAGAATCAACAGTCAAATCGCAAATTCCTCACACATGCAACATCTCCATTGTCTGAATTTTCCATGAAGATCAGTGGAATTTGGAGTCAGAAATACCCAAGATTTTCTTGGGTAATGTGCAGTTTACGTGGGGAGATTTGGCAGCATTGAAATGGAGTTAAGTTCTTTCGCGAAGGAAACGACGCAATATGCGAATCAATGCGTCTCTCATTGTGTGGTTTGTCTTTTTTCAGCGGCGGGGGAACTGGATTTCGTTCGTAGGACTAGGAGTTATAATTTCTAATTAGTGTGATCCGTTGCTCGCATTTGCCATTAGCATAATTTGTCTGTCCGGCCTCTCAGCGCTATTTGTCGTAACATCTCATTGTTTTGTAACTCCAGTTGACACCTGACTCCTTCGCATTTCTCATTAATGTTCACGTACACAGTGATTGTTCTCAATAAAATTGCTTCGTGTTTTCTTCCTGTCTTATCTTTCACTAACAATTAATTAACGATTCGCCGGGTTTTCTGCGACCGGGAAAGCAGAGGAAATTCAGGTATTTTCATTAGGCGGGAAAAATCACCTAAAAAAATTGTACCTTAATATTGACAGCTGATACTCATTATTTGTAGATCAGTCCCTCCACTCATTGTTTCAATTTCTCAGAAAATTTCTCCAGGAAGTAGAAGAGAGCGGGAGAGTGTAAGAAACTTTTTTTTTTTTTAACCTTAAAAAACTTAGACATTTTAAGAATCTAGAGAAAGATACGATGCAGACCCTGATTTTTCTCTTAAGATTAGAGACTTATAACTGGAACTAATTTATCAAATAGTGCAGATACATTTTGACTCTCAGCATCCAATTTTTACGCTCTGTATTTATCGCAAGCGCCTTAATAAAACAAAAAAAAGAAGAAACACAACAAAAACAAAACAAAAAAATCCAGAAGAAGTCATTTTCTAGAATCAGCTGCATCCATTTCTTCTGAATCTTAAAAAGTAGGGAGGAGGGTGGGTCTGTTCCACTTACTAATATAAGAGTGTGCTAGTAGTACTAGAGTAGTAGTACTAGTAGTACCTACCAGAATATGAGTGCCTCTGGTGTATCGCGGTTAGTAAAATATTCATATTATGAAAAGTTTGTAAAGTATGCAGTGAACGTCCACCTATAGTTCTCCATGTTACTCATGTAGATGTAAATAAACCACCTACGCAAATTGCATATCAACACAGACACCACGACCGCAACAAGGGAGCTAAACATCGAATGCAGCTATTACATTTAACAACAATTTAAAAATAAAATTATATTTGTAATTTGTATGAGTAAACTTGTAGGTATACCTACCACGGTATGCTGGAAACAAGGTTTATACTTTTTTGTTCCGTAAAGTAGCCCTCATTCAGAAAACACTATGAAAAAATGTTGAAGAATGAAGTCGAAACAGTAAGTTGCATTTTGTGATCTAATCTGTAGACAGATGAAAGCACTTCCTTGGAGGATATTGTGCGGGCCGGTGCCTTAATATATCCTTCACCCTCTCGTCCACCGGTCTGAACTTAAAGCGACATCGGCTCATAATGCTCCATTCATCCGTTCGATTCCAATTGTTGTAATTTGCATTGAGCGATCGCGCGTAGTTAAGCTCAATAAAATCCCACACGGGCGGCAAACCGGTGACGTGGCGAGCTTTGCGATCTATCGATTGATCTGCCATTTGATCCTATAAAAAAGGATCGATAAACAGGGTGTTCGCAACCAACACCTTGATAATCGATTCTTTGCCACAGCTTCAAATGGGGGAAGTATCGATAATCGATCTTTCATGCCTCGCCACCGCGGCAAACCGATGCTCGGATGCAATTCCATGAGCTACCGCTTTCTTCGTCTAGCCACTCTGCCTCCCAAGTACTGGGAATGTACTGAAAAAGCACTGATTTCTGGTCAGTCTGTTTTCGTAGACACCCTGTTAAAAAATTGGCAGGTGAACTTTAGAACAGTGTTGGCGCGTATACGTAGTATACCGCCTTTGCGATCGTTTCGACCCCCCCCTCGATACAATAACCGAGTCCCCTAGTTCCTTACCGAAAAGTGACTACCGCGAACTTCTGAGATTTTCCAAAGCGTGTAAAAAGTTTACTAATCCGTCAATAATAATGATTNCTGAAACAGTGTGGCAGTCGATCAAGCAATTGACTATCATTGATAGAAAATGAAGAAATGTCTTGAAAAAAACTTTCTTCGTATTCAAGAAATGTCTCGAAAAAGACATCTCTTCGAAAATCCCACAGGGTCAAATGGTGCTGTTGTGCGTCAGGCAGCCAGTAATGAATATTGCAAATTGAAAGGCGACAAAATTGTATTTTCTTTTTCTATTTTATTATCTCTCGGATACCTCGGAGTCACGTAAAATTATTTTCGAGTCAAATGTTGTGCACTAATATCACAGTTACCATAGAAAGATTTGACTTTCAGGGATTTTTTTTTAGAAAATTGTACAAATTTAAGAATAATCGGTTGATCGATTGACTATTGAATTACTCTTGCAAGAGATTCGCCTGAAGGTTAAGGAATTTTGTCCTTCAAGAAAGACAGGAAAAGGTGGGGAATTTTACGGGGGAAACTTTTTCCTCCAGCCAAAACGTTGCATTTTTTCACTATCTAAATACTTCGCGCTCAGAATTGTTTGTGATTAGAAATTTATCATAAACCATGCCAAAAAACGCTAAATGGCCAGGAAAATTAGGGAATTTCTATTTCGAAATACCTGAATAACCAGAACAATTTTAAATCCCCGAAATGCTTGTTACCCTACAAACAGCGATGAGCAAAATAGGTCGTGATTCCCTTCTATTTCACCGATAACGGCCTCGCAAACTGCCCTGTTCGGCAACGCTGCCACACACGGAAGAAAGTAAATAATTAACACGATTTGAGTCATTTACTTATTTCCAAGTATATCTAATGGGGCGATTTATAAGAAGGTTTAATGCTTAATTGCGGATGGAGTCAGGCGAGAAATTTTCGCACTTATAGTCTCCATATTGTTTATGTATTTAATTTTATTTTCCTTATTTTTTTTTTTTTTTCAACTCGATCAATCTCTCTAACTGCCCTGTCTTCGTGCAACGACGACGTATGAATGCAATTATTGACTTATCATTGCAATCGAAAAAATGGAAGGCGCTGCAGCTTTTTTAATGGCTAGGCCTGAATACAACTATTCGTGTTCTCGTAATGTCCGTGTTGCATACACAATAAATTGCAGGCGCTTTGGTTTTCTTAGCCACGACGTATGGCTGCGCGCGGTTATTAGTTCTCAAGGGGTTTCTACGTTGCATTTAAAATTGTGTTTATCATGAAATGCTCAAAATTCGGATTAATCTTATAGTATAATGACAACGTCGAAAATGGGCGCAAATTGCGGAAATGTTATCGGTTGTAATTTAAGGAATTGACCACCGCGATAATGCCTTGTGGAAACGTTTTTGGTGGAAAACTTGCACCATTCAGCAACACAACCGTGATACAACACAGCTCATTCTAAGTCCGGAGATTTCATGGTAAACACGATTGTTAACGCAACGTAGAAAACCCTTGAGAACTGACGACCGCAGCCATACGGTGTACTTAAGAAATCCAGAGCGCCTGAAATTTTCCGTGTATGCAACACAGACATCCTGAAGGCACGAATAGTTGCATCCAGACCTAGCTACTATAAAAGCCGCAAATCCTTCAATTTTTCTGCCTGCGACATTAAATATGTCACTCATTACATTCATACGTCGTCGTCGCATGAAGATAGAGCGGTTAAAGTATTGATCAATGGACCACTAGACAAGGTACGAATTTAAGCGATCTGATACATGTTTCCTGGTCAGAATTTTACGTAGAACACGATTCGCACAACGAAAATTACTCAAACCAATTCCTAACGAAGATATTAACGTTTTTATTTCACATTGGTTACGAGGAATTTGAACTGCCCGCTGACAAGAAACTCAAAGCTCTACGTGAGTCAAATCGTGCACTACAACGGTTTCAGCAAGCTTCTCAATCAAGCAATGTTCATTTCCCACCATGTGTTGTTCAAACTATAAGCAGTTTGCTATAGATGAGCCAAAGCGTCAAAATTAAGATTGCCAGATTTTTAAATCGCAGATACTGTCCTTATAACGTTTAGCGCGCGATGTGAATCACGTAGAGCATTGAGTTTTCGTGAGCGAGTGGTTTGAATTTACGCATCAAGAATCATTAAATATCTTCGTAAAGAGTTGATATCGGTAATTTTCGTTGTGCGCGCCGTGTTTTACGTGAAATTTTGGTCAAGAAACATGTATCAGAATGCTCAAATTCGTACCTTGTCTAGTGGTCCATTCGAAATAAAGAAATAAATATCGTAACATTAAGTGGTTAAAGAAAATGGAACTGATTCATGCGGCAATCACTCGCCTGAAAAAAATCAGATAAGTCTTTGGTACTGTGACGAAACCAGTTTGCTCGCCTAGTGAAGGGTAAAAACAAAGGTCTAATTTGTGTAGGTACAATTTTACGTTAAATATTATTTAGGACAACACCAATGTGTGATTGTTCACAGAAAAGACAACCTTTGTCCCCGAAAGCTTTACATTGAGTCATTGATATCAAATCGCAAGAGTGTTTTGCAAACATTTTGGGACCAGTAAAAAAAATTTGTTCTTGTGGATAATACTAAGCGTTCCGTCGACACTCAAAATCCGTTTTTTTGCCACCCGACTCAAGAAAAATAGCTCTACTGGCATTTAAACTGAAGTTCCTTTCCCTTCGGAAAGTCACATATCATTATTGAAACTTTGCTCGTGTTTGGTCCGAAAATATTTCAAATCAAAGATGAAAGGTTTGGAAGAGGGGCTATCAGTTAGGTGTGCTTTAAACGGGTTCTGAATGACAAACTTATCCATTCATTCGCGGCTTATGCCCATGCGGATACCTCCAAAAACCGCCGAATCGAGTCAATCGAAGAGATTGGACATGAAAGCTTTCACTAAATGTAAATGTTTATGTTTAGTTCGTCACATTTTAAACTGTAAGAGGTGCTTCTTGAAGAAACTTGCACGAGGAAACCAATGGTACCACTTTTAGACCCTCCAAAGCATAAATGTGGTTATAAGCGTTTAAAGCTTCCAAATTTTGTCCGACCTCTCCTATTGACTCGACCTTCTGTGCGCCGATTGAAAAATGCCTCGCACAATAATCGCAAACGCTGGGTTTTTTTCACACGCTGCGTCAATGAATCTGAGCGAGATTGCGCTAACACCACAACGTAACATTTTAGCGATTGCATCGTCTTTATTGCTTCGTCTTCTTTTTAACTCACAATCAGTGGAGGGGGATACAAACTCCACAAACTCCTGCTTTTCACTTAAGAGCCAGGCGAATTTACCTACGTTAGAAAACCGTTGGAAGAATATGGACGGTGAAACTTCCAAACCGCGTATCTCGGTTTGTGACGTTGCACTGGAAAAAAAACACATCGGATCTAGAGTCCAGCCTCTTGAAAACATAGACAAGAAAAAATACTCTTGATTCAATCGGATTTTTGCTTGAAT
This sequence comes from Bemisia tabaci, assembly GCF_001854935.1. Taxonomy (NCBI): domain Eukaryota; kingdom Metazoa; phylum Arthropoda; class Insecta; order Hemiptera; family Aleyrodidae; genus Bemisia; species Bemisia tabaci. Next base: position 4,062,798 of record NW_017547211.1, on the reverse strand, counting down.
CAAAACGAAATCCGCTTAAATTAAGAGGCTTGGTTCTTGATTTAAGCTAGATTCTGATTGAATCAAGAGTACTTTTTCTTGTCGATGTTTTTAAGAGTCTGGACTCTAGATCCAGTGTGCAGACTCCCTGTCATACTTTATTTTTTAATTAGAAAACCACTCTGCGTCGATTCTTTAAACTTCTATATTTTATCTACTGTCTGCGGAAAAAATTCAGTTATAACTTCAAGGAATGATGTTGGATTATTATTATCCTTTCAACAAAAAAAAACAAAAACAAAAAATTTAGAAGCGGAGATTTTTTAAACAACACGAACGAGACGCATGGCTTGGGAGTTTCACCGTGGATATGCAACTTGCCCCTTATGCCTCACCGACGTTCTCAGAGGTCAAAGCAGTGCCTACAAGCAATATCACCATTCTAGATGCGCAGCCAATGGAAGTCACCTTCAGAGGATCGTTTTTTACGATTTTCAGAAATTTTTCCTCTCGAAGCCCCCCTCCCCCATCCGAAAAAATTGTTCACCAATTATGACGAATTTTTTTTTTGGCTACGTCGTGCCACTGTATCAATTGAACCCATAATTTTTTCCCCACAATAATGTATTTTGTCAGTTGGCATTTTTAAGAAAAGCTCTTATCATCGTAGCCGTAGAAAGAAATTTCCTGGGTGGGGAGGGGACGGGACAGCCATGGCAACCTTTGTGTTACTCTTTTTTACGGAGATAAGAGATTAAACAATCTAGCAAACCCAAATTAAGCTTTCCTCAAATGAATGTCATCATTATTTTAGTAGGATCGCACTTCCAAATAGCATTTTTCAACACGAGAATCGCGATGTTTTGGAATTAAGTAGCCATTTTTTTTTTTTTTTTACGATTTTCAATTTTTTATTTACGCGATAAAATCGCTAGAATCATCACCAACTGAGCGATTATCCTCGATCCTGTTACAATTTTATCGCTATAAAATCGTGATTTTATTGCAAATTTCTGCAATCCGATTATATTCCGATTATATTGCAACAAACCGATGTCGATAAAATCTCTATACGTTCTCTGATCAAATCGCAACTTATCGCAATCACTGCTACTTGGGAAGTCCCGAGATTCACGCAGCGCTGCTCCTTTGCAGCATCCATCGTCACGCCCTTGCTGCCTTTGCGTGAGGTGAACCAGAACCTAAGACACACGCCAATCTTGAGCTGCAGCCTTTGAGCTTCTTCCTTGTCACAGGAAATGGAGATGTTGCATGTGTGAGGAATTTGCGATTTGGCTGTTGATTCTTATGTAAAAGTCGCGAGAAACACAATGGTGCCACTGGTTTTCTCTGAAATCAACTCCAAAGCTCAAAAAAAGCTCTCAAATTGAGGCCAAAATGGAGGGAATATCCCACGCTATTCTGAGAGTCCACCTCTACATCAAAACAAACTCTCAATGCAAAGATAGGGAGCAAATACATTAGCAGTGATGCCGTGTTTTCAGTTTTAGAGTCCCCAAATAAAGTGGCAGCCATGTCAATGTATTTATTCCCTATCTTTGCATGGAGAGTTTGTCTTGATGTAGAGGTAGACTCTCCGGAGAGCGTGGGATATCCCCTCTATTTTGGCCTCATTTTGAGAGCTTTTTTTGAGCTTGGGAGTTGATTACAGAGAAAACCAGTGGCACCATCGTGTTTCTCGCGAACTTTTACATAAGATTCAGCAGTCAAATCGCAAATTCCTCACACATGCAACATCTCCATTTTTGATTAGAAACGTTCAAGACTTCTGAGTGATGCGTTGTTGAGTCATCAAAATCAGTCGAGCTATCTACGAACAAAAATCACCTTTTTGCACTCATAATTGGCGCGGATAACATTGGTCTCTGACGGTCGATAGGAATGATAAATATCAGGGGATTCGAAGATTTTGAGCTGTGTGAACGGCTGAATGTCATCAATGAAAGTGTTAAACCGTGTGAACTTGGAACTTGATTTCGGTCACGTTTTCAGTAGGAAGCTCCGCCGTGCTGAGTACAAACGCCGTATAAGCATTCGAATGTTGCCACATTTCTTCTCAGAAAATATTTAGTTTCAAAGAAAGTTATGAATATTTGTCCGTGAAAATTTCTGACTTTTCGGGTCAAATCATGAACGAAATCCTCTGAAAAATCGGAAGAGGAATATTCACATATTTTCCTGAAAATTTGTGATTTTTCGAATCAAATTTGGCAACGCCTGTTGGCTTTTATGGCGTTCTTACTCAGCACGGCAGAGATCTCGTCCGCGGTGTCGGATTTGAATATCTGAATTAAATTAAACGTAACAGATAAGCAACAGTGGCGTGTTTTTCTATATATCGATTGATCTGCCATTTAAAACTATGGAAAAGGATCGATTATCAAAGTGCTCGCAGCGAACACATTGATACTCGATTCTTTAGTACAGCTTCAAATGGAGAAATATCGATAATCGATCATTCACGCCACGCCACTGATAAGCAATAATTGAAAGCGCCACTCCTTGCAACTGATGATAATTTTTCCGACGTCGGAATAAACTTTTCTCTCGCCTCTCGACCGAAAGCGGAGCTTTGACTTTGAAGCTCGACCCCCGATGAAATGCTAGCGAAAAGAGGGAGGGAGGGAGGAAGGGAAATGCCCTGTCACTCTCACTCGTAACCTTTTTAATACAGATGAAAACTGTGCATTTAAAACTTGCCTACAACGATAGGAATACTTAGATCTGCGTTGTATAATGAACAGTAAACTGTATGTACAGGGTGTCTATAAGTCCGGAATTTCCGGAAAGTCCGGAGATAGCACTGATTTTTTGAGGGCGGTCCGGAAGTACTGAAAAAGTGCGGAAATTCCGCAAAAAGATCCGGATTTTTTAAAAAATTTTGTCATTTTTGTCGCAATTTCAAATTTTTTAAATTTTTCTAATTTCGTCAAATGGAGGTATTGAAAAAGTACGGAATTTTTCTGTTGGAAGAGGTACTGAATTTCTCGAGATTGTACTGAAAAAGTACTGTAAAAGTACTTATTTTTGACCAGCCTGTTTTAGTAGACACCCTTTGTAGCATTCTGAATTATAATTTTACTATCGGTAATTTTTACACTTGAGGATAGTAACTTTGTAGGTACCGCAGGTTTTGGCAAACACCGTAATTTTTTCCGGTATATTTCTCTCTTTTTTTGTGGGCGAGTACTTTTCCCCCTTTTTTCTTTGTAGGTGAGGGACATTATGAAAAAGTAAGCAAGTCACTTCCCCACTTACTGACTGCGCCTTTCCTCAGCACGGCAAATCTCTCTTGCAATCAGTGGCGATCAGTGGCGTGGCGTGCTTTGCGATATATCGATTGTTCTGCCATTTAAACCTATGGGAAAGGATCGATAGACAGGGTGTTCGCAGCGAACACCTTTATAATCGATTCTTTACCATAGGTTTGAATGGCAGAACAATCGATACATCGCAATTCACGCCACGCCACTGGTGGCGATTCTAGAAAGTTGGAAACACCGTTTCTCCTCCATTTAAATGTATGTAAAACCATCGATTCTTGAGATCGATATTTTCAATGGATTCAAATGAATAAAAAACAGTATTGCCAACTTATAAAATTGCCATTGCTTGCAATGCATGAAAGAGCCTTTTATGCTCCTCACCACGCCGTTTAAATCGTTCGCGTACCACTGCGTCTCACTGATTGTGAGAACCGCGACTGGTTTATTGCGACTCTGTGTCAATGGACAGAAATTAAAATTTTTTTCTCTGAAACTGGAACTGCTTAAAGTTATAAACTGCTCTGCATTGTCACGTAGCGCTCTCTGATTCCGTGGCCTTGGCGGTTATCTGAATTAATATCGCTACTTTAATATTTATACTCGCCAACTGAGAAGGTGCACTTATCGAGGCGAAACATAATTTCAGAAGTCAGTGACCAGTACGTGACGTCACCTATGCATCGTTCAGCGATAGAAAATTAAGTGAACTTCTCGATTAAATTTAGGATATTCTCGAGTTCAGCCAAGAGTATATTTTCTCCCGCCAAAAGTAATCTTTGGCCCGTATTAAGTAAATATCCTGTAAAAGTATTTAGTTTGTTAAACACCTGAAAAACGCACATTCGCAACATTTCCTCACATTTTTTCCTACGTTTGGAAACGCCTCTACATTTCCTCTATGGAAGGAAAAAACCCCTCAAACCTACTTTTTCCTATTCTGTAATCCCCAAACTCTGTCCCCAGGGGCGCATATTGTTTAAATTTTCCAGGAGACCTCCGCAATTTTTGCAACGCGCTGATCAAAATGTTTGCTTAAGCTTTAGGGTGCGCATGGTTCTCGCGAAAAGCAAGCCAACACAACGCGCTGATTTAACCTGAAACCCCTAAATAATAAATAAATGAATAAAATAAAAAATCGTCAAAAAAAGAAAAAATAAAGAAAAACTCCCAGCCTTCACAAGTTTTCGGGTATGTCCACAATTTGGTCGTCAACGCGCAGTCGAGAAAAATTAGCATCCCTGTCTTCCTGTTTAGTAATATTGAGTAGATTATCATCGTTCAAAAGCAGTTTATATGAGTCAACATCAGTATGTATAGGGACTAGAGTATTTTTTCTCTGACATCAACTCAAACCAAACAACAAAAAGTGATACCACCCGTGTGTAGGCGATTACCAACTGATCACTTTCATTAGAGAAATTTAATGTGTAGAGTTTTATCTTTATATTGCAACAAAGCAGTAGAAAACAATTGAGATTTTGAGTCGTAGCAATCAGGGTTGATTCTTGAAAGTTTGCCACTGTTTTTCTTCCATTTAAGCCCGTTAAAAATATCGATTTTAGGTGAGACAAGCTGCCTCACCGAGAATCGATTGTTTTACATACAAAACAACAACAACAATCAACAACAATCGAGGAATAACAGTGCTGCCAACTTTCGCAATCGAGATACGTGTTTTCCGAATTTTATCTTCAAATGTATACTTTGAACATCGTCAGTCCAAACCAGTAGAAATATTTTCTACCCCCTTGACTTGATACCCCTAGAATGATTTTCAGGAAGTAACATGCTCGTCCAACCTTGCTCGAAGTAAAACTTAGAGCTCCCTCATTTATTGGTCGCCGTATTTCGATGTGATTCAAAGACGCTGATCGCTCGAAATGGTTGCGCGCAACGCTTGGAGCGCCTGCAAACTCGAAGGTATACTTCAAGCACTGCCATCGTGGACTCGCGATCTTCGTATCCACGGATTGTGCACGTTTTGCGCGCCTGAAGCTAATTGTTCTGATGTGTGATTATGTTTAATATAACACACAATGTAAAACTGATAAATCTAGAGTTCACGCCTTTGTAAGTTTTCGCAGCACAAGATGTGCCCTCTGCTTTTTTATCATCGAAAGCAAATGCACGACTCAAGACGTCAGGTGATCCATCTCACTCTATGAGTGGGTAGACTTTTGATGCGTCGACCTTAGTTTAAGGTAGCAATATTGATTGAATGTTGACATCGTATAGAAACTACGTGGGGGGATACCACAAGTCAAATGTCATAAAAAATAAAATTTTGTGGTATTCACTTGCGGTGATATTTTTACTTATATGAGACGCGTTTCGGAACTTAAAGTTTCAACCTCAATCGCTGCCCTGAGTTCGCTGCCGACTGAGGATGGAATTTCCGAATTTCCGAAATTCCGAAACGCGTCTCATATGAAGTAAAAATATCACCGTAAGTGAGTACTGGAAAATTTTATTTTTTATCACTGTTGACATCGTGTTGCTAGCAGAGAAGTAACCCGACTTCATAAGGTTTAAACTGAAATAATTGATCCTTTTGCTAGGGAAAAAGTGTAAACCGCTTAAAATTGACTCTTGAAGTCTCGGAGGAGGGTGCGAAAAATAAATTAGTATAGGAGGACGACGATCCTCTACTAGCTGCTACTATGTCTCAGAAGTGCCAATGCTTTCAGTCGCTCATTTAGAGAGACCTAAAATGAATTCTAATTTTTCAGGACTTCCAATCGGACAGCACTTATCTCTCTCCGCTCAGATCAATGGAAATCTGGTGGCCAGATCATACACGCCTGTCTCAAGCGATGATGATGTCGGATACATGGAACTCGTCATCAAGGTAATCATATGAGATCGTTTCTCTACATTTTCTAAGTCCAAGATCGAGGTTTGAAAGTTTTAATTGCCTCTAGGTAGTGCTGATGATGGTTGAGATTGCAAGAGGAGAGTAGCTTGAGAATTCAACCGAAGGATCTTTATTTTTTTAAAAGAAAATTCTGTGAGGGAACCCCATACCCTCTCTCCAGTCCCCCCCCCCCCCAATAAAGTTTTCCATATGGACCTTTTGGAGTTTCCAAATTGCAACAATACGACAAAAAAATGAAAAAAATTTCGGACCTTTTTGGAGATTTTCCGCACTTTTTCAGTACTTTCAGACCGCCCTTAAAAAATCAGTACAATTTCCGGACTTGTAGACACTCAGGATAAACGAGGGTTCCCTGCCCTGTGTACATTTCACCAGCCCCCCCAGCCCCCACTTTCACAAAAAAATATGAATTATACAGGGTGTCCGGAAGTTAACATACTTAACTTTCAGGATCGATTTTTCGGCTCAGAATATGATTATTTTTTCCTATACACATATGCTCGAAAACACTTCATAAGTGAGCTATACGTTTCCAAGCGCTTTGGAACCGAACTGTGGAAGCGCATAGCGATTTCGGGCATATGTGTATAGGAAAAAATAGTCATATTTTGAGCCAAAAAATCGATCCTGAAAGTTAAGTACGTTAACTTCTGGACACCCTGTATATTTCATATTATTTTTTTGTGGAAGTGGGGGCTGGGGGGGCTGGTGAAATGGACCCAGGGCAGGGAACCCCCGTTTATCCTGAGTGTCTACAAGTCCGGAAATTGTACTGATTTTTTAAGGGCTGTCTGAAACTACTGAAAAAGTGCGGAAAATCTCCAAGAAGGTCCGAAATTTTTTTCATTTTTTTGTCGTATTGTTGCAATTTGAGCGAAATATTCAAATTTTTAAAATTTTTCAAATCTCGTCCAATGGAGATACTGAAAAAGTACTGATTTTTTGCCAGCCTGTTCTAGTAGACACCCTGATCATCCTTTTACGAGTGCCGGCTTTTGTTGCCAATACTTTCTACATAATGGAAAACGCCTTAAATGTTATTAATATTCAAACCTAGGCTCTTGTGCCGGACTGCATGGGAACTTTCTCAGGGATTCCCGATCGTGTTCCCAGTGCATCACTTTCCTGAAAAACGTTGATTTCAGAAAAGGCACACAAGTTCAAAATTCAGAAAATAAAAGGATTGAAGTATTTAACCGTGATTTTGGATGCTGTTTAGGCTCTCTCAAGCAAGAATTATCTGCAGCACTGTGTTTAACAACAGAAAGTAAAAATATATGTATATTATTTCATTATATTCATGAGATGTTGTCCAATGTGGTACCCCTTTTTGAGTGTTAGTTGAGGAAAAATTGTCTTACAGTTAGTGTTTTCTAATTTTCAGGTCTATTTCAAAGGAGTCCACCCGAAATTCCCTGATGGAGGTAAAATGAGTCAGTATCTGGAGGGTATGAAAATTGGCGACTCAATCGATGTCAGAGGTCCATCCGGCAGACTTATCTATCTAGGCAGAGGCCAGTTTCAGATTATTGTCAATCGTAAAGAACCTCCAGTTATAGTTAAAGTGGATCAAGTCTCTATGATTTCTGGTGAGTAACTGTCAAATGGTTTTAATCTATGGTCTGATAAGCTAAATCGTAGGCTGAATAAAAAATTGGCCGTTGTCCATGTTCCCTCTTTCTCATGATGTACTGTGTGCGTTTGTTCACCAGAAAAATTCCATTGAATATCCATGACAGAGATGGTAAGTAAGTAGCTCCAGCAGATGCAGTATACCCATCATAACTGACATGGTTTCGTTACCACCAAAATGTTCTTTTGAAAAAAATGAGGCAGTGCGGCACATTGCCTCGTGTATACCTACCAAAGCCACACTTTAATATCTCGCCCTTCACAGGAGCTTTGCACCCAGGCACCAACCCTTGCTATAGCACCTCTGAAAAACAATGAATTCTATCCTTGAAAAAGTTTATCAATTCATACATTTTTGCTGCACATATCGGTGGTGGAAGCACCAGACGACGTATGCTGTTTGCAGCATTTGAATATCTCCGCTCCCAATCTATGCTTGAAGGAGAACAAATCAATATTATTCCTTGGAGTTTTCATAGATTCTTCTTCGTACAGAGAAGAAGAATCATGAAAGTTTATAAAATTGACGTTAAGTAGTTTAAAAGTCCATTTAAAAAATAAAGTAGGCCAGGAAGCCTGCAACATCGTAAATTGAGATACATGGTCTGGTAGTTTCACCTTCGATATCCCCTTCGAATAAAAAACATATCCAATCTTTTAGATATCTTGTTGTTTTTGTTCCTTCAACTCTGTTCAAAAGTCTAGTATCTTGTGTATTTAGTCTGTAATAGTCATAGGAATTCGAACTTATTTTTCCTTCACCCCCAACTCTTGTCACAAACCTGTGAAACAATATGGCAGGGAAATTTCAATTGGAGACCATGGATTTCTTTAAAAAAAAAAAAAATCTAGGTTTCAGGAGAGACATTCTTCAATGTATATCTTTTTTCTTTTCTTTGTTTTTAGGTGGGACTGGAATTACACCTATGTATCAGCTTGTCAAACATGTTCTGAAAGATCCAGAAGATAAAACAAAACTTGCACTCTTGTTTGCAAATCAGTCAGAAAATGATATTCTGTTGAGGGATGAATTGGAAAAGGTTGCAGAAGAACATCCAGACGTTTTCAAAGTATGGTACACAGTAGACAGACCATCTGAAGGTGAACATTTTTTTTTCTGCTCGCAGTCATGTATTCATTTTCTGTCATAAATTCTCCCTTTACTCTCTAAACCTTTTAACTTTGACACTCAGGCTTTTTTCCTAGGTGTATCGAGCCAGCTTCAAAATTGCCAAATAATCTCAGCTCTGAGCTGATAGCAAGTACGTTTTGCTTCAACCTGCCTCTTGTACAGTAGATCAACAAGTGCTGCAGTCATGCAATGATACATCAACTAAAAACAATATTGCAGAAAAGCTTTTCACATTCTGAGAAGAGATTAACTTATATTACTGTCGTAAATGTTTGTTATTTCAAATCATAGAAGAGATGAACAATTTTTCTGTCACTTATTCAACCTGAGAATATTGTGCAAACAGTTATTTTTAAATTATCCGTCAAAACAAAAGTATGCAAATTCTTTCAATGAATTGATGTATAGATATTTGGACCGCGTTTAACAGAAAGGAACCAAGCCACATCAGCTATTGCCAATTTTAACTGGGCAATTTAATTTTTTACGAGAAAACGTTTGTGCGGATCCTTTTGAAAATGTTAAGGAATTTGCTTCGTACTATGGAGGAAATTCACTAAAATTTGCACAAAAATCCGCACAACTATTTTCATGTAAAAAATTTAATTAGCCGATTAAATTTGGCAATAGCTGATGTGGCTAGGTTCCTTTCTGTGTAACGCGGTACATTTGAACTGACCAATGTTGAGTAAAACATTTTCCCTTTGACCAAGGGATTTCCCCTTCCTTATCTCATACAGCCAATGTGACGGGGGTTTTCTCATTGCAAACCCTATTTGCTTGGATTCAAGGCTCAGTATTACAAAATCAGGCTCAGGGGTGAAAGTTTTAATTCATCAGTACGTGGATCAGGATCCGGGCTAAATTGATATGTTGCTGCAGACTCCTAGTCTTAACACCTCCAGTTTTGATGGGCAAGGATCTATCAAATCAGGCAAGGCAGAAAAAATCAAAATCTGCTCGGGGAGGTCTATATCAGTCATGATAGGTCAGGATCTGTATGCATGGTCGGATTTGTCCATGACACAATGGCACATGCATCAGAAAAAGCTTGTGTGTCTCTAAACTTTTCAGAAGTTGATCTTCATCATCACTGTAATTAAATGTTTGTTCTGTTCCAGGGTGGAAGTACAGTGTAGGATTCGTATCTGCAGAAATGATAGCCAGTCATCTGTTCCCTCCAGCATCAAATAATCTAGTTCTAATGTGCGGACCTCCGCCAATGGTGAATTTTGCCTGCAGTCCAAATCTTGACAAATTAGGATATGATCCAAAATTACGCTTTGTATACTAGATAAGCTAGAGTACATATTTATTTTTCTTCTGTCTTTGACTTGCATTTACTTAACTTTTGAAAAAGAATTTAAAAACAGTTAATTTGTAAGAGAGTTTTTTTTCCTTCTGTCTAGAAGAGCGAAATTTTAGGAAACAAATTTAGAATTTTTTATTTTTAGCATGCTTCTCAGCATTTCTTGCCCTTTCTCTTAATCAAATTCTTCAGATTGCAGGCAAGATTTTAAAAAAAATTTCTTCATAGAAATAAGATTAAGTCCTGGTGAAAGCTTGCAAAGTTTTTGATCTCTTGTTTTTGCAAGTCTCTTTTTTGTTTGCCTTTTTTTATGAATGGTTCCTCTTTTTAAAAAATCATCTATTAACTTTTTTTTTATTTTATCTCTAGTTTAACCTAGGTTACATTTTTTTTTACTTTTTACATCGGTCACATACAAATTCAATTTGTAGTTAAATTTGTAAATGTTTTATCTCCTTTAATTAGTGAGGTATTGAAATGTCATGTCTGTTAAGAAACAGTCTCGATTAAACCAGTATTTATTTAAGTGGCAACTAGTATTTCTCACCCTCTTGGTTGCAAGTATATTGAAAATAATGTATCTTTTGTTGCAAACCAAAAAATTGTATTAAAGTAAGCGTGGCTTTCATCGCTTTACCCTCTTTGATGTTCTGAATTATTATTTTTCATCAAAGCTGTATCTGTAGATATACTGGATGTATTTCTATAATTTTCTGGGTTTTTACAGGTTCTCTTCTTGAGAATAATGTCATTAAATTTTCAACTTATAGCCCATGTTCTTTCTCTTGCTAAGAAGCGGCCCTCTGAGGGTGTGGAGTGCCTAAAGGAGGTAAACCAAGGGAGGGGGGGGGAGTTAATTTACATTACTTTTCTGCTGTACTACAAATTCAACATTTCACAAGAAGTAAATTTATTAAAACTTCTCCTACCTTTATAATTGTTTTTATGAAAGTCATTGTTAGATTCAGTGCTACTTACCCTCTAAACAATAAAACAATTTCTTGCTTTGAGCAAAATTATTATTACAGCTTATTTCTTTCTAGTGTTTTATTCTTTTCCAAAAACAGAAATATTTCTCTCACAAACCGTAGACTTTCAGTCGTATTTGAATTAAAAAAATCATTGATCTTTCCAGGATCAGTATCACAAGGATCATTGAAAAATCCTTTAACACCGTACTACTTTGATGAATAGCTCAAGTTAAATCCCCCCTTCTTCTGAAGATTATGTTCTGTTAATTTTTTTGATGAAGATTATGTTCTGTTAATTTTGTACCATCAAAACCTAAATGCCAAGGCTAACCATCACGTAGTGATTGGATTATGTGACAGTATTTCATTAAATAAAGAAGTAAATCAATTGGGTGTGTCTTTCTTTTTTTCTGTGTAGCAAGGCATACAGTCTACCTCCTTAATCTGTCAACCATACTTCTCATAATCATAGTGTGGGTGCTGAGGTAGAGAAAGCGGATCACATTCCACAGACGTAGGGTTCTGGTATTTGTTGCATTTAATTTTTCTCTAGGTTTTAATTTTATTCACTTTGGTCACAACTTGTCCTAAATCTGCCTCATGATTCCCCACAATTCGTATGACGTCACATTTAAACATTGTAGATACTTTTTGTCTGCCTTTTTTCTTTCTCGCCTTAAGTGTTGCCTTTCCTCTTTCTTACCCTAAGTATTGCATTTTTTTTCTACTTTTACCTTGTCCTCCTCCCCCACCCCAAATTTTTGCTGTGGAATTAGGGGCCAGAGAGGAGGGAGAGCTAGAACTACGATCTCTAATCCTTTCCAAGGGGCTAAGCTAGGAAAAGGCAAGACCACAACAATAATCAAAACATAGAAAAATTATGTAGCAAACAAAAAATGCATGAGCACAGCAAACCTAGAAAAATTTGTAAGGTTCAAAATGAAGTCATGTCCTCGAAATTTTAAGCAAGCAAGAAACTTCTTGAATGAGAAACAGTATGTAAGGGGATTCAAATATAACCAGAGAAAAACATGAATCGTAATTAAAAGTAGGAAGTAAAGGTAGCAGTAGCACTTTGAAAAGCAAGATCTCTGCAGCTTCATGGATTCATGTAAACATGAGATACAGTAGCAATGTCAGTTCGCCTTCAAGCTTTAGTGTAGGCAACACAAGCCAGCACTTGGTTAAATAGTGGTATTTGTTTACCTTATTTTTTGTGAAATTAAACTCCATGTAATTAATTTTTAGTTTTATTGAATACTGGCCTTGGTGTTGTTTTGTTTTTTATTATTATTTTTTACGAACTATAACAAAAAATAAAAATTTACGTTGCTTAAATGGGGGAATTCACAACTTTGCCACGCAATATAAAAAAAACGTGGGTCATATTTTCAAAATCTGAATAGAGTGGGCTTATCTGGAGGCAATTGTCTGTCGATGGCCGCCAAAATCATGAAAATCGGCTCGGTAGAACGTTGGAACCACGCGTTACCAGATACACAAATTTAGGAAGTCTCGGAGCTTATCATGGGTGGCGGTAGCCACCTCCGGACAAAGTCTAAACTCGACAACACTGGAAAGCCTCCAAACGAAAAAAGGTGGCAGCCAACCATAGACACACGTAACTCCCTTATTCTGAAAATTGATTCGGTTGGAATATTATAGATACTATTCAAGGGTGCAAACTCCTTGAAAATCCCTCGATCTCAGGGTAGCAGGCTCGGGGTGCACAGCTGCACAAAAGATCGCTGCACACTACTGGTCGGAAATGGTGTAGACCGCGGCATAGAGAAAAAAAAGGAGGTGTTTGCATTTCGGGCATCTTGGAATTTTTCATAGAGTATCTATAGCTTTGATGACGTCATTGGGTACAGCGACGTTTTTATCCTGTCGATTTTCTTGGAAATGGTGTAATTTAAGGGAAAAAGTCATTCTATAAAAAGTGCTTGAAATTAAATTAAGAGTTGATTTAAGTAAAAAAATCGGACATTATGGTCCGTTTTTACAGCGTCAACATAACCCTCAACGAGCGTCTTGTTTACATTGATGACGTAGGTGGGTACAAATCCTCAAGATGCAAACACCTCCTTTTTTTTCTCTATGAGACCGCGGTAGGTCCGGCACAACGTGCAATGTGTGAAGTATTCCTGCACTCATGTAGGCGCTATGTGCTTTCCGCGCCGACCAGCGACCGTACTATGTTAGACGCAATGCGTGAAGTATTTCTGCAGTCTTGTAGGCGCTATTATGCGTTTTTCGCCGACCGGTATAGCCGCACAATTTATGATTAGAAACGATGATACAGCATTATGGTTTGAGAGAAAATGTAGAAACAGGAGAGATACTACGTTTGAATGCCCGGGTAAAATTGATTAAACTATTCTTGCAGAGTGCAGACAAAATATTCGAAAAGGTAAAGAGTCTTCAGAAAATGAAATGAAAACAAGGAGCATTCAAGCTAAGTGCGAATACATTTATACCCATGAAAAAGACTCACATCGGAGGAAAATGTTGACGTCAAGAGCTTTAAGAGTTTGAAAAAGAAATAAGGGCAGATTTGCGCAACCAAGTGAATAGGTTCTCACCTAGGTAAAACCCATTTCTTAAGAAAATGGAAATTCTCGAGGACGAATAATTTGCGAACGATTACAGTTTCAAAAGGTCATCGATTTTCCCGCCTTGTGCTCTTGCTCTCTCCATTCAAATGTTTTTTGAAAAGCTGTAGGCCATGTTTATATTTATTTTACGCCTAATGTTTTGATGTTGTGGTTATGTCTTCTGATTGATCTCCTAATCAATCTCAAATTCAATTTTCTCCACTTCTCCGTCCATCGAAACAATTCATTTAAAATTTTTTTTTAGCGTCCACCCTCAGCCCAATCAGGTAGCCTATTTTCTTCTCAATACTTTTTATTTCCTCGTCTGTTTCCTTCAGGTGAAGCCTCTGAAATATAGGTCAAGATTCCTACATGTTTCAGATGAGTATTCAAGTAGACGATTGTCTAACGCACTTTTATCTTGGTGTAATTTCTTGTGTAAAAATCAGTTTTTCATCCTCTATAGAGCATCTGGTAAATTATAATTCTTGATGTCTTACAGTATTCGTGGATGGTTGAGTTTTGCCGCATCATTATCGGTGTGTCGCGACTCATCTGAATCTACTTGTATCTTATCGTGTAATTAATTGTCATGTGAATTGATATATAGCCCAGATGTTTCCTCAGTTTTATCATCTTGAAAGCATTTGTTTCCTCTCTCATCAGTTGCATTCCAGTTCAGTTACTAACAAGAAAATTAACGAGGGCCCAACTGGCCACAGAAGTACCAGGCTTAATGAGTTAGGTACCCTGTCCGAGCCACCCCCAAAAATGGACATGGTTTAGATAGATCTCCCCTTTCAAGTAGATTTGGAACTGCAGTTAATGGGCTATTTTCCTGGCTGTAACTCTCTTGTCACACAGATCAATAACAAAGTCACATGGCCTAGTAATATTTATTCAAAGCTGTGAATGGAATCTGTATTGCTTGTCCAAATATCAACGGTGTAAGTCGGCAATCACACAACTCAGTTTGCGATGTCGCAGACTTCCTGCCATACTTTATTTTTTAAACAGAAAACTACTCAACGGCAATTCTTTAAAACTGCCATGACTTTTCTTCTCTGTGCGAAGAAAATTCTGCAAAAACTTCAAGGAATGATGTCAATTTGTTCTCCTTTAAAAAAATAATGTAGAGGTGGAGATTTTTAGATACCTCCAAAGAGATATGTGATTGTGAACTTCTGCCGTCAAAATGAGTGTGACCCCCTGTAGGAAAAGCAGATGATTTACAAAAACTAAGATTGACCAAATTGATACCTAGTGCTAATTTTACTCAAATTCGAAATTTTACCCATGCATACCTGCATATTGAAAGAAACTATGACATCAACAGCATTTCATCATTTAATACAATTTTCTAGTTACCAGGTAATTGCTCTCTAAAAAATCATAATGCATGTCTGAGTTGTAATTTTGAATTTCCTCTTTTTTTCTAAGATGATGATGTAACTCCTCAAAAGTCACCTGGAATCGGATGTGGAAATCTATCTTCATCTCTGACACCTTTCCAAGTAGTAAATGGACACCTAAGTAATCTTTCAGGAATGAAAATACAAATGTAGCCGAGTTACCACGCTTTCTCAGAATGGGGGACAGTTTAAAGCCCTCTAGTTCTGGATCTGCCACAGGTTTGTTATTGGGTCAATTATCTTACTATTTTTTTGACAGTGATTACCTATCCAATCAGTTCTTAAATTTTCAGACTGTATTCAATAGTATACTAGAAATACTGGATTATTTATAAATTAGACAGAGCTAGACAGTGTGCTTGGCATCTTGCATTTAATTCAGCAGGTATTATAAATCAATTCTCTTGATCGAGATCATTTTGATACTATTATGAATGTATGTTGTCAAACTTATTGTCTCACCGTTAAAACAACTTGACCTATGTCAAACTGCCACTGTCAATGGTGTTTCTAAGCGCATATTTAATACTGTTTGATGATTGAGCGTTTTTGCAGGCAAAGACCCCCTACGATGAGCAGGCGATCGCAGAGCGGGAGTAGCTGGTGGAGCGTGCATGAAGCTCGCTCGGACTCATTGATTATGCTCTGTTGCTCTCTCCTCTCCTCTACTCTTTGCTCATAATGGCGCCAAGCACAAATTTCACTCTCAGAGAAAAATTAAACTGCTCAGCTCAGGGAATTGACCTTTTTGATCGAGATTAAATTTCTAAAAGAGTTCAAACCAAGTACTAACCAGGGTAATTCTCAAAATTCTTTGGCAAGACATTTTTCTGATATAATTTAAGGATTAAGGAGGGAAAATCTTAGCATATCTGGAGAAATCACAAGCTTGTGTGGGGGCCTCGCAGCGTTCTGAGGCATTGAAATCAAATCCTAAACATACCTACTTACATTTTGAATTTTGATGGAAAATAAGGGGGGGGGGAGGGGCTTCATTTATATCTGAGCCATGGGGATGCCAGATGATTAGGGATGAGTTTGAGGATTTTTGCGCACAGCAGAGGTGCACAGAGATGTTTTCAGCAGCATTGGGGGAACTAGTTAGGAGGAGGAGGGGAGAAATATTACCCTCTCCTGACTTCAAGAAATATGAGGGCTTTTGCTAAATTAGCTGTGTTGCCAGACTTTCATTGTGGAATTTATAATTCTACCAAAAATATTTCCATGTGAAGATGAACCATCAAGCTAAAAATTTAACTCAGCATTCGCACAAATTTATCAATTTTTTTTTGTGGCACAATGGTACAACTTCTGGGAAACATCCTGTAAAGGTAACGAGGCACTTAGCATATTTTTTGAAAAATTTGCTAAAAAAATATCTTTGCACATTTCTGCTTTTGATAACTTATACCTACAAAAGTTCATAACGATCCAAAAATGGTGAATTTTACCAGTTAGGCATCAAGGGGTGAAATATGGGAGCATAAATATAGCATCAGGTACCTAAGATGACATATCAGTGAAATCAGTGAATCATTTGAATCAGTGAATTCGAAAATACACCAACTCGGAAAAAAAATTTTCAGGAAACACCTAAAACTTCGCAGCAGGCGAAGAAGTTGGTTTAAGAAAAACCTTTTTGATGCCAAGGGACGCAAGAAGTACTCTAGAGACTTTAAAGCACCAAGTTTCAGACACTGATTTTTCATAGTCTGCCCTGAAAAATTTATATTTTTTGACCTGAATAACGCTTGAATATTTATATAACTTGTTGGCACAAGGTATACTGAACCGAAAAAAGAAAACCGCATAATCAGATAGTCACCCGTTTCCCTTGATCGGCCAAAAATTGGTATTTCCAATGAAATTCTTCGATTCTTCCCTTTTCCCGTCGCTGTTTCGAGCACTTCCGATTGCAATTTCGAAATATCCTTTTGCGTGCAGATGCTTCTACTTATCCATAAGTGTTACTAAACCGTAAAAAAGTGAAAATCGAAAAAAACCCGTGTTGGAGTGTTTCCGAACTCATTGATTCATTTTACATTATTGGAAACATGATTATTTGGATAGATAAGGTGGGGAGACGGCAGACGATAGGATGGGTTAGAGTAGGTATTGGTTAGAGAGTGCTCGAACTGCTCGAGTTCCCGTTGCGCCACACAGCCATCTTGCCTGCTCATTCGAGGGGGTCTTTGCCTGCAAAAAGTAAACATCCTGTTTGATACTAAGACATGAGGAATTAGCCTAATCAAGAAGCTTGACACAATTTCCAAATCCTTTGTTTTTGCATAAGAACCAAGTCCTCTGAAACTGGAAGTTTTCTATCATTTCCTTATTTTTCATAGTTCGCAACAGGACCAGGTTTAAGAGAAGCTTTGGAGTCTACAGTTGGCATATTATGGATAAGAGACAACAAGTTTCAAAAGTGATGTTCTTTTCCTCTGCTCTGCAATTTTGTTATCCAGAAGACGATCTGGGAAGTCAAATCACACAAAACCGAGAAGCATAAAGAAAGTCACTCAAGAAGTCTGAAGTCAGCTAAATTGTTTATCCGCCTTTGGCTCCAAAAATAATTTTTAAGTTAAAAATGTGTACTAAAGTACATATTTTGAAACAGCATGTAAATGACGGAAAACTGTCTCCTAGATTCTAATAGCACTATCACGACATTGTCTTCCAACTAACAACATTTCCATGTTATTAATTTTTACAGGGAATCCGCGCAACAAAGCTGCACTAAAGCCAGGATGCTCGCTGATGGATTGGATTCGTTTGGGAAATTCTGGTGTGGATCTCACAGGCGTGAATGGGGTTCGGAGAACTGTGTCAAAAAAAGAACTAGCTCGTCATAACAAACGCAATGATGCTTGGCTAGCAATTAGAGGTATTTAGAAATTGGAAAAAAGCAGTTTTGATTTTTATTCTTAGGCTGTGGTTAACTTAAAGTATGGGGGACTCAACTTCTCTCTGCATCCTAATGCTGTGATTCCCAAACTGAAAAAATTCTGAAATTCTCTTGTGACTTGCAATCTATTGATCATGGATTAATTTCTAATTGAAAAAAAAATTATGATAAAAAAAAGGGGAAGAGCATAAAAGAAAACTTTAACGCATGCTTTGAAGAACTCTCTCCCACTCTCCAAACTACGAAACATTTTTATCAGACATGTTTTCATTTTTTTTTTTTTTTTTTTTTGCAGGCAAAGTTTATAATGTCACGAGGTACATGGAATTCCATCCTGGAGGGGAAGAAGAACTCATGAGAGGTGTTGGAATTGATGCCACCAAACTTTTCAATGATGTAAGAATCAGTTAGTTTCATATCACTTTCATAATGATTCTATAAATATAAAGTAGAAATAGCTCTTGCACGACTCCAGTAGACGTTGGTTTTGTTTTTTAAAAGTATACTATGAATGGGATTATAATAAGAAGGCTCAAAAGCCTGCCTATCTAAGCTTAAGTTTTGATGGAAGATTGTGCTAGGGCTAAACTAATTTTTAATCCACCGTCGTTAAGAATTATCTCGGTCCATTTTTTGCATCAAAATCACAACAGGCTGTTGCTATCGGCACAGCTTTAGCTCCCCAGTAACCGATCTACAGTCGAACAAATTCAAGAGTATCACATGTTACCATCAAAAACATTTGATTCTACCCAATTTCAGAATTGTATTTCATACAGTTAACTTGGAAATTAATGTGAAATACTGAAATTGATACTTGAACAAGAGCTAATTAAACTGCTAATGTCAAAAGAATGTTGATCAAGGTTATTCATTCTAGGTTCTTGACATAGTCGAACTGCATCGCCTACTATCACATCGATTTAGTCGAAAATCTTCAAATGTTAATTCACCTTTTTAGCCCCTGGATATGAGCCTGAAGGAATTTTCTCCAGTAAAAAATTTACAAATTTAGAGAGACAAAAGCATGATTCTTTTTGAAAATTTTGAATTTGATGTCCGTATCGAACGGCATAATGTTTTCTCAGAAGAATCCTACCTTCATTACTTTGAATTTTGGCAGTTTTTTTTTAATGGAAAATTATTTTTGAGGCTCATGTGCAAAAACTTTCGTCCATTTATGAGTTAAGAAGTCAAAATTTGCGAAGATTTTTTACTCTTTGATGCGATGCAGTTCAACCACGCGAAGAACCCTGGACAGATCACCTTAGTATGAATTATAAAAGAAACAACATAAAAATAGTTTCAAAGGAACTTACCTATTATTGTTTCACAAAAAGACACCTTTTTGTCATTTACTTTTTTATTTTGCAGGTTCATGCCTGGGTGAATTATGAATCTCTGCTTCAAAAGTGCATCGTTGGCTCTCTAGGGGAAGCAGATACAGAGGGTGCATTTATCGTTCCTAGAACAAAAAGTAGTGGTAAATTGAGTGCGGCATCTGGTCAAAATCCAGCAAAAAAGCTAATAGAGCAGACAAGGAACATTAGCATTGCAACCAATGCTGTGTGGAGCTCCTCAGATTGGTTCCAGCAGCTTACTTTTATCTGTTTAATTTTTTATTTGAAAGCCACAGTGATGCAGGTTTGTTGATATATCATAAGACAAATATCAAAGTTCGGATTAAAAATGAAATTAGATAAGTTTTATTGAATCTCAGTCATTAGAATTCTTGAATGAAATTTGTTAATCATGCAGTAGTAAAATTCCAGATCATTTAAAATTATATGCCCTGAAGGGCCACTTTTCAATTTTGGCATAGCATTGAAAATACTGAGATCGATTTGAAAAGCTGTTCCATCTCAGGAAAATAGGTATGATTACAGAAGCAGAAACAAATTGATGGTGAAAGTAGAAAACACATCTCAGGTTGATACAGTGCAAATTTATTGTTGTATTTTTTTTTTTTTTTAAAAAAAAAGATCAGAGAGCACTTTTTTCTGAAATTTTAAGTGTTTCAGGTTGGAGGGTATGGATTTGATCGATATGAATCGTACGACACCGTTTTGATCGACAACCGCAAAATAATCGACAAACCTGTGAATCGATCGACAAACCCATGAATCAATTGAAAAACCCATGAATCGATCGACAAAAGCTGTGATTCGATCGACAAAAGTCGTGAATCAATCAACAAAAGCCGTGAGTCGATCGACAAACCCGCAAGTTGATTGACAAGCCCATGAATCGATCGAATTTTGTTGACAGAATCGGTGTTGATTGATTCATGTCGATCGACTCACATTTTCATTTTTCGATCCATTCATGTCGATCAAATCCATACCCTTTTCTCAGGTTCACAGTTTTTCCTAAAATTGTTCATTATTAAAATAGAGGAAAATAGGGGAGAAATTGACTCAAAGGAGAGGAATGGTGCTGCTGAATTGGATCATTGAGTGCTATTTCTCGTTGAAAGCTATTTATTTCAGCAACTTTAAATATTTCGCCAATTTTCATCGGCTATTTGGCTGGTTTTATCGTGAAGCTTATTCATAAGCTCACTTTGGTCAGTAGTTCCATTTATACATTCATACATCTGAAAATTCTCCATTGGTTAGTGCTACTGATGTAGCTATGCACAATAATTAGAAGTATACCGCAGCAAAGTTAGTAATCCTGCATAAAATAAGACCAGTTTTCACTTTGTATTGAAAGCATTCAAGTTTGTTCTGCCTCCAATTTTAATTTTGGTACATTCCTATCTGTTTTAGCTACACATATCATTGACTGAAGACTCAAATCTAATTTTAAAATTAAATCAAGCACTGCACAATGTCAAACTAGAAAGCACAGTTCGGTGGCCTTGCAAAGTGAAACTGAATCCAACAGTTGGGAAGGTTGAGTTGGAGTTCAGGAAGGTAGAATCAGCACTGTGGCGGACGTTTGGTGTGCTTATGAAAAATGTTCCCAGTGAAATTGTGAGCTCTAGCTGGAAAATGACTGTGATCAAAAGTGATAGTATCACGCACGATACAAAAATTTTAGTTTTAAAGTACGTCGATTGTGTATACAATTACGTTCCTGTTGGATGCCATGTCATGTTTGAAGCAGTTATTGATGGTAATAAATCATGGTTCTTCTTTTCTGTTTGTAATTGAGGCATTGGGTGCTGAAAGGGTATTTCCCGGTTGGGGTGTTTCAGAATCTCCATTTCTAATTTATGTTTTAGAGAGGAAACTATTGGATGAATTTTCTAAAATGTTTCGTTTTCAGCCATTAAAAGCATAAATAATATTCAGTAAAAGTTTCAACAAATTACATACATTTGCTTTAACCACAATGGAGAAAACTTTATTGGAAATTTTGAGACACAGCAACCGAGAAATGCCCTTTCTACACCGAACACTTTAATTTGATAAAAGAAATCTTAAAAAATTGATCTTATGAAGAAAATCCTGAGGGAATCAATTATGACACTAAACTTGATTTTGAAATTTAGTTGATAAATATCAGAAAGTTGGGAAAAGTTTAACCCATATCGAAATAAAGAAATAATAAGAAATTTAGGGCTTGTCCAATACCACATTAAGGAGATCCAGGAAAGTTTCAGGCCTGTCAGATTTGGATTCTTTACGAGTCGATCATTTATGAAAGCACTTGTTTTGTGGACCCTAACTCCACATTAGTGACCTAGAGCTTTATCAAGGTAGGCTTTGTCCGTCAAGTGGAGGGGGTCAATATTTTAGACCAGATATTGGCTGATTTTGACCTTTATGGTACCAATTCAGGTTAAAATTTTCTGACTTTGATTAAGTAATTTCTAAATTGAGACAATAACCCCATCTCGCAAGGGGGACTAGCAGTACTCTAAGATTCTGAAACTCTGACTCTTCATTGTTTTTGACCTATACTGTTTTGAAGTCAACAATTCAAGGATTGCGGTTTTGTGATGAATTAAAATGCAACATTTCTCTCTATATTGGTACGAAATGGAACCATACAGTTTGTTACTTATTCTTTGGGGTTTTTATACTACGTTTCAGACAAAAATTCAAAGTTTGATTTTTTGACACAATGTGACCAAAATTACTCTCCTCAAAAATTTACATCCGAGCACTGAAGTTTCTCTCTTAATAACAAGGCTATTATATTTTAATCATGATACATTTTTCAAAGACACTCACTTACTGAAAGTTCAAAAAATTAAACTGATGACTAGAGGGCCACGTCCCCCAACCGCTTTGTGGTCCAATCCCCGGATGTGCTTCACGCCTTTAGTGTTACGCGTTACTCTTGTGATTTGATATAATAGAGTAAGATTTTCATGAATGGAGTTGCAACTAATCCTAATTAATATTTGAAATACTTATATTGGTGGCTAATCATATTTCCATGTGTTATTTCTCTGTCCAGGCAAGGTTGTTGAAAGGCCATACACACCAGTTGTGTCTGTTCACCCGGAGTATCCAGTTGAATCATCTATTGAGTGCCTGAATTTTATGATTAAGTCTTATGACAATGGTCTTCTTAGC
The DNA here is from genome assembly GCF_001854935.1 of Bemisia tabaci. Taxonomy (NCBI): domain Eukaryota; kingdom Metazoa; phylum Arthropoda; class Insecta; order Hemiptera; family Aleyrodidae; genus Bemisia; species Bemisia tabaci. The sequence continues at coordinate 4,040,167 of NW_017547211.1, read as the reverse complement.
AAATGGTTATGTTCTCTGCCCACTGGTGCTGTAGTCAGTGTTAGTGCACCATTGTGCGTTTTCAATCCTTCCCTGTTGAACGGAAGGAAAAAACTTGTGATTTTAGCTGCTGGAACTGGCATAACTCCTATGTTCTCTGTCATCAATTGGGCTGTGCATACATCTTCACAACGGTACATAATTTTTGCGGTATTTCTTTGTATTTTATGAGCCAATTACCTCCAGGAAAAATCAACTTTCCCAAGCACATGAAATATCATTGATGTTGAAATAGAAAATTTTGAACCTTGTAATAAATATATATTCTACTAAGCAGTTTTGCTGTGTAAATTTAAATAAGTTAATATGTATTAACATCCCCCTAATAGTGTGGATAAACTCTAAGAATATGCAATTTTAACGAAAGCATTTTCTAATGTAAAGTCATTAGGGCAGCTTCTGAGCCATGAAGTGTAAAGTGTCAGTAAAAATTTCAACATTTTTCAAAATGACTCCTGGATAGGTATGTACTTAAAAAGCACTGATAATTGGACCAAGGCTCAAACATGTTTTCCCATTTTTGTTGTACCAATACCAATAGTAATTTAACTTTTTTTTTTTTTTTTTTTTTTTTTTTTTTTTTTTTTTTTTTTAATAATTATTTCAATTTTCTCCATAGAAGTAATCATTTAACAAATAAAGATTTAAAAGAAAGAGAAAAATTTAAGATCTGCACATAGCAACTATAGACAGACCTTAGTCTAGACCCTGCACAACCCTTGAAAGACATTTATGAATCTGGGTTGACAGCTAGAGATATTGAAGCTCCAAAGATAATACGATTATACTCCAATAATACGATTGAAATTCAAATTTAAACACATTTTTCCTTTGACAACTCTATTTTGAAAGAGAGAGAAAGGAGATATGGTTGAGGGAATGAGCAGCTGTAATCTTGTTCAAGTGTCACAGCAGTTTGTCTGCAGTAAATCATCATCATGATCATTGCCCATCTATCTTGTAATTCTGTGAGATCTTTTTCTTAATTAAAAATCAACTAAATTAATGTTTTGAAAACATTATATAGATTACTCAAAATCTTTGGTTTTGTTTTAAATCTCATAGTTTAGTAAATTTTGATGGGGAATGAAGTAAACAAAATAAATGTTGGAATAGGCAAAATGTGGGTTCGATGACATTTTAATAGTTTATCATAGTGGAAACGTTGTAACAGGAATTTACGTAGTTGCACGTAGCAAATACGTCGTAGTAGTACATAGGCATTGATAGAAATGAGATAGATAATGAAATGTCTATTGTCAACCAAACTCTGTGATGTTATGTTTCACTATTGTTATCTCGGTTTTGTTGCAGGTTATCTGTGAGCGTTATCTTTTTCAACAAATCTGAATGTGATATTTTATGGGGAGAACAATTGAACAAATTAATGATCGATAATGAAAGGTACCTATAAACTTGATTTTTTCAGTGCCCTCTTTATTAATTAGCATTTACACATCAATTGATCAATAGAAAGTCTCCATGGCTCATTCAAAATAGGAAGGACACAACTTTAATAACAGCTCAGTAACTTTTTTTCAGTGAGCATTCGGGAAAACGAACGGACGAAAACGAATCTGTCAGAGTTTATGTATTTCATCTAGGCTCACTGCAAAAATGAAGATGGCCAATACCCTGTTCTCTTTTAAGGTGATTCGATGGACACCTGATTTTGCGTCAGAATGATGTCCTGTATATAGCATTGATTGGTTCCATGTTTTCAGCTACTTATCATTTTTATTGAATTTTAAGATCGCATTTCTGTTGTCACAAGAATAAAGAATTCAATCACCAAATTTGACAAGCAAATTCAACATAGTGAAGGCAGGATTTTTTTTAAAGGTGAAATATTGCGTTCGATACTGATGTCGAAACTGCACCCGAATGCAATATTTATCCTTTAAATAATTGTTTAAAAAATTATGTTGAATTTATTTGTCAAATTTGGTAAGTGAATTCTTTAGTCTTATTATAACAGAAATTCGATCTCAAAATCTGATAAACATTATAAGGAGCTGGAAACACGGAACCAATCAATGTGATGTATCACATGTCGTTCTGACACAGAACATGACCTGTGAAGTCACCTTAAGAATTGGCTGACCAATTTTGCAAAATCTATGATAACAAAGAGCAGAAAATGTACATTAAATGTGTATGCTTTTAAATCCGTCAAACCTTCAAACAGTGCTACATGATATAATCATTTATTTTTCAGATGTTTGTGGTCCTCGCTTATATATTTGTGCTTTCCTCTTATTTGTAAAGATTACTCAGGAACATTGAGATTTTATACATCACTAATTCATCTACCAAAACACTCCTTCAAAACTAATTGTTTCTTATTGTTGGTCATGAATGAAAAGCAATTCAACTTTAACAATACAGCTCGAGTAAATGAGAATCTAAATTAAAATAGCTCTCCACTGCTTATCAAATATTAATGTTTTTTACTGTTTTCACAGGTTTAAAGTTGAAAATGTTTTATCGAATGGAAGTAGCTCATGGACAGGGAAAAGAGGAAGAATATCAGTGGAAATAGTTCAATCTGAGTTACCAGACCGGCAAAACAGCGGTGAAGACAATCCTTTCACTCTAATCTGTGGGCCTGTTAATTTTAACCAGACTGCTGAGTCGTAAGTGCATTTTTATCAATCTTCAAGCCAACTTGGTCAAATTTTTTTAAACGTAAAATTGCTCAAAAATCCCGTTGAGTATAAAATAAATATATCTAAAATCCTTTCTTCAACGCACCATGTGCTTTCGCTATTTCATGCTCTTACAAATTTACTGTATCGGTAAGCATTTTTTTCTCATCAGTCAGAGATTAAAATTGCCCAGAAAGATCCGCAGGAAAACCAAACTTAAATTAATGACTAATCCCAAAACTGTTTCTTATAAATTATTTCAACAGTTTTCAGGTGTTTGTTTTATCTTTATATTATTTGTTGCAAAAACAAATACTTTAAAGTATTTGAAATCGTATGTGAGAAAGATGTGTAACAGTTTGCAAGATTGTTTGATTATTTAGGTCAGTTTGTCTTGCATCTTTGTCTGGGCAAACCTGCTTGCCAGCAGCCAAGGAAAGTGCCGCAGAAATTAGTAAATTTAAAAATTCTTCACATGAGAATGCAAATAGTGCTTCAAGTAGTGAATTTTAGGAATTTCTGATTTGCTTGACCTGATTTTGTTGTGTCTTCACCTGTAGAAAATGGACTTTGTTGACTGTGAAGCAAAGAGCAAAAAGATTAAAGTTAAAAAAAATAAAGGAAATTGAAGAAAATAAAATATGTATAACATAGAATTTATTGGTTACAATGGTGGACAATATCTAATGTATCTGATTCAGGCTTATGCAGTGTGTGCCAGAAATGTGTTGACTCATAAAATGAGTCATTTCAATGGAGCTTGACTTGACTTTAGAGACCGCTGAACTTTATTGTTGTTTTATTTTTAAACTTATAATATCTCTTTCTTTTTCCCTCCCAGAATCCTCCAGAAACTTGGTTACCAGCATGAGGATTATTACTGCTTTCACTGATGGCGACCAATGGATACTTGCATTCAAAACACCATAGCATTTATTGTTTTTATTTTTTACCGAAAGAATCATTATTGTTTTTAGGAATCTCTGAATACTCTAAGAACCGCAACAGTTGTAGCAAAGCAACTGTTAGTGTTAAAGAAATTTATGAAGTGTACATAAGATCCTTAACTTTAAATTTAGATTTTACTTGTAAGTCTAATTGAAGAAAAGTTGGTAAATTATGCTTATGAGCAAATTTCATATTTTTATGATAATACATAATTTGTCCTAAAAACTTAAGGACTAACAAGCTGGTCAACGTGAGGTTATTTTCTCTCTTTCTTTTCTTTAAGATTTGAAAAACGAAAAGTTAGAATTCACTATATTCAATACGCCAGTTGATATACATATACACTGTTTCTGTTTGATTTTTCCATTTAGTGTTGGGACGAGGATTCAGATTCAGGATTTGTTGTCAAAATTCTTGAATCCAAATCCTCCAAAATTTCAAAATTCGTGCTATGAAGCCGAATCCCTAATATCGTGTCTTGATTTCATTGATCTCAAATTTAGACTCATTCCTGAATGTTGTCGAACAGTGAATATTGGTGAAAAATAAAATTAAAATAAATAAAAAAAAAGTACCAAGTTTCTGAAAAGTGAAGGATTCGCGATGGATGGGGATTCGAAAATTCAAAAGCAACAATTGGAATTTGGGTTCGGATTTGGGTAAAATTCGACCCAACACTATTTTCAATCTAAACAAAAACATACAAACGAACAAATAACCTCTTCATTATAAATTTTCTTCATTAGTACACAACATAGACTTTCGACCTAAGGTTGTGTTTATATTGTAACCAGTGAACATCAATAGTCAACAGACTGATTTAGTGGCTACGCCATGGTTCAAATGTAAACAAACCCATAACTTTGTCTCTGATTTGCGCCCTTTGCACCATGGTGGTGTCTAACTGTCTCTTGCAATAAAAATGTATCGTATTTAATGAGTCCTTAATCGACTTATGGCCTGTCAATGACAAAATTTTATTGAATTAACACAACTAACTCACACTAAATTTGTACATGAGGTCATGTATTTGTTTTGGTTGAAACCACTGAGTTTGATATTATATCAGAATCAGATGCCATAGTCACTAAATCAAGAACGCAAGAGTTTCCATTCGACGTCTGTTGGTGCAAGAATGACTTGACCACTAAATTAGCCACTTATCAAAAGGAAACATTGTCGATCTGCTTGTCTAAAGCCATTGTCTGGGTGTATCTCTTTAAAGCTGATAGCCTACTGGACGCCTTAACTCCACTTGTTAAGTTTTGGGAATGCACTGTTATAAAACTGATAACATTATTGGTTTTCAGGGTAAATCGGGGAGGCAATTTATACTCAGTTTACCACAAAGGAAACATTTTAAACTATCACTAATCTTTAAAATGTCTTGATTTTTTTTGTTTTGTTTGTCCTTTTTTAATCCTTCTTTTTGGATCAAATATTTTGGGTGCTTTTGCTCTGCTAGTTGCGGTTTTGATTGTTTGTTTTTTCTTCCCCAGTCTGTGAAAAATTAGATGTTGTATTTAGTTTATTTTTATAAGTGTTAAATACATGTTTTTGTATGCCCATTTCGGCATGAAGAGAGAAAATTCAAATAAAATATCAGTATCATTGATTTTGAAGTCAGGGCTCCATTTTTCACACCTTGATTATTTTGAAAGGAAAATTATTTTTTCTCGTGAAATTCTACCTTTTCCAAAATAAAGTAACTTTTACCTCTTTCACATTTTTTCAAGCTTCAAGCATGACGTTTCAAAACTTGTTGTTAACTTTTAATAATTTTACGTAAACAAAATAAATATTTTGCGAACATTCCCCTTGAAATATGCCTTAATACTATCTTAAGTGTTCCAAAATATTCGGGAAGTTCTGTGTAAAACACTTAATCTCGAGTATTTCTTTAATATTCAGCTAATTCTAACGTTGTCTAAACCGAACACATTCCTGAAAAATTCAGATCTTCTGCAGAATATTCAGAGAACCTCAGAATTTGCTTTTTTCAATTTTTACAAGTCTAAGACGTTTTTCAAGGTGGAAATTTTTTTAAACAGTATTATCACTCAGATTCGTTTGAAAGTTACGGTTTCGACAGTTCTCCGCCTAACCATCATCAGTGACTGATGGACAGTTGGATAGTGAATGGCCGAAACAGAAACTTTTTAACACATAAGAGTGATTACACTTTTTACAAATTTTTATCAACCTAACAAATCAGTGTATTTTCCTCTCTCCCTACATTAACTGTAAGAAACTTTTTTATCATCTAAGATTTAGTCATCAAATTAAGTTCACCTTTTGAAGTTTTTAGCATTATTGTAAAATACTTTAAATGCCTAAGATTTCTGATCCAGAACCAATAGTCCCATGTGTTTTGAACATTTTTTATCTGTTTATTGTAATATTTGGTGGAAACAAAAATGCAAATTTTGGCTTCCCTTTTTTAAACATTTTTTATGTTAATTGTTTACACGTGCTGACCATCATTTGTTCAAGTGATCAAACTTTTCGATCAAATCATAGGAAGCGTTTAACAATCTTAAAAGAAAAGAGGTGCTTCTTGGAAATTTTCATTTTTAAACCTCCTCAAGTGTTCGATCATTTAAAACATTCTTCGCCAAACTAGGTGCTTGCTTGAACTTGGCAAATTGACACTTTTGTAGGTAATTTTTTTCATTTTCCATCGCCATAATAAGAAGTATCTACAATCAAGTTTTGGTGCGGTTAGTTTTAGATGCTTTAAAATTTTTCGTAAGTGCTGCTGAGAATATCTTTCTCTTATAATTTGGCTCAATATATGGCGTCTAACACTGACACGTGCGACACGCGTTCCATTGCGTTGTTCATTTCATTGCATGATTAAATAAGTAATTGATTATGTTCTTGATCAATTTAATTTTTTTAAAATGAAGATAGGCCATTTGTTCCTTTTGTCAAAACAAAATGTTTGATGTATTGAAATAAATTAGTAGGGATCGATGCATTTTGAAGTAGTGCATGAATAAAGAAAAAGATCATTCGAGAGAATGGACTTCAAGAGTTTATGTCCATCAATGGGAAAGAAGAACTTCCTTCCAAAAACTCGAAATTTAAGTAATTATATTGCTTAATAGAGAAGTAACAGCAGATTATTTTGGAACAGAAAAACATCCAAGAAGTGTAAACCAAACTAAAGTCAAAGTCTTTTGAACTTCATAATTCTGAAAATGGAGCACATTTCAAGTAAAGCTATTTTCAGCTTTGGGACGCATTATTTTTCTATTGTTGTTCTTGTTCCTCTTCACATCCTCCATTGGCACTAAAAAAGGATTGAACTGCTTGCATCCCAATCCTCCGCATGAAGTGGAGTATTTTCCACCAGAAATTATTATTCCAAGTTTTCACTTTAACTTCTCAAATATCATCCTAAAAATTTTTTTGTGTGTGTACCAATGTCCCCTATATTGTGGAAGGTCATATTTTAAGAAAGGGTAGGAGACCAAAATTCAGAGAAAAAGTCATGATGAAATATCTATGAAGTAAAGGCATTCAGGTTCTTCATCAATAATGAACAACTTGCTTAATTTCAGCAATATCTGATAGTGCCTACCAGATTTTGTATTTCCACTTATCAAAACTTGATGAAGTCTTTCAGATTTTGGCTCGAATTCGTTTACCTACTGGATAAATCCAGACAAGAGGTAGCCCATTTGGACTGCATTTTGCAAAAAGGAACCAAGAGCATTGCAATGTTATGCTGAGATTGTGCAACTTCTCTTGTCTTGGAAGAAAAACCTGGTCATCTATAAACACTTTCTATTTCACACGCTAAAAACTGTAAATTTAAGACCAAAATTACCATGTAAATTTCATATTTTTGCATGATTACAGTAATTTTATTGCAAAGGGTGAAGTCGCACAATCTTAGCAAGATGGCAACGCTTTTGGTTCCTTTTTGCAAAATGCAATCCATTTGTGAATGATTTCTGGCAAAAGAACAACAAAAACCATTATTACGCAACAGTGCCGATGCATGCAGTCTGTCATCTGTATGTTGGTTTTTAGTGAACTTGCTGAGTTTCCCACAATGAAATAGATTTTCAGAGAACTGCTAGTTCAAACTTAAAAAAATTTCATAAAGATCGAGCCCAAAGTATAAAGAATCAGGCACTTTCTACAGCTTTGGATTATCATTTTTCGCTCCTTAGATATGATCTACATGAAGTTACTTTTCGGATGACCCTTGAATATAGGTAGGTAGCTACTTTAATACTTTAGGTAGGTATTTCTAGTCTACCATTGTTTATTTGGTTAAGTACCTATTTTGTTAAAAATGAAAATGACAAAGAACCTTGAATGAGGAGCACTGGATGTTGAAATAGCTTCAATTCCGTTGTATTTGTTTAAGATGTTGACGTTCTTATAACGATGTCTTACGATCCATAGAGCTTAGAGATCCACAAAGTAAATTTTTATAATGCACTCCTTAACTACTCGATACTTTAGCTGAAAATCAATGAAATACCGATTGTGCACCTATGCAACAGAAAATATGAATCTAACATAGGTACATCACATTTTGTTGAGAAAAATGCATTGTAAATAACAAGTACATACTTCTGTTTAAATATGTTCTTTAACGTAATTAATTTGTTAACCTGCTCCTCGCAGAGACCTTTTTTGTGATCTCTGCTTATGACTGTATGACTTAAGAATTTATCTTGTTTCTCTTGTGAACTTTCACTCATTGCCAAGCCATTTTCCTTAGCACTTCTCTGACCCTACCCTGCTGTTTAAATTAAAAGTTCCTTTTTATATATATAGCAGAGTGGAGGGAATACAAAGCTCTGCCTCATGTTCATGCCCTATTATCTATTATCTCCCATTGAATCCAAGTTTGCACTGTGATATACATATGTTTTTTTAATACTAATTGGCTTGGCTTGATGCTTTTTGACCAAATTTTAACTTTTAATAGTATCAGGCAGGTCTAAGGGGGAAATTTAGACTTAACATTACTCTAAGCCTTTGGCAACCTACAGAATTTTATGACTTTATTTTGTAATTCATCGCTCTAAAAATGAATTCATTGTGATGGCTTGAAATTTTTGTCAGGAATAAAAATTGATCCCTTTTCATAACAAAAACTGGTGAAAATCTTCTGAATCAAGGAGAGACTAAAAACTTTTTGATTTCCTTACACGCAGGGCTATGATGGTCTGAGACTCTGTAGTGGACTCAATTAGAATTCCCGAAATTTTATGGTCACAATTTTGAGTTAAAAATTGACCAATGAACTAACTACAAACAGTCATGCATGACAAGCATGTTCAGTTATTGGTCATCAATTTGGAGAGGTCAGAAAAAAGTAGGGATGGGAAATCATGTGCTAGACAAAACTTTCGTCAAGGCATGGCAATGGGTCATGGAAATTATAGAATTGTGGGTTACATAGAGAGAGAGAGAGGGAGAGAGGGGGAGAGAGAGAGAGAGAAAATTTAACAGAAAAAACTTCAAACTTTAATAAAAGAAATAGTTTAATTCTGACAAAAAATATATAGATTAATGAGTGTAAGAAACAAATAACAGTTGTCGCAGTGGTTGCGAACAAGATGCAATTTTACATTTTTTTGCTAAAATAACTACAACTGTCTCTAGTCTGGTAGCTGAGTACATTTGTTAAATGCACCATGTTTGTTACATTCGACCACCTGTTACTGAAAATACTGAAAGGTGCTTGAAGTAAACAACCTTTTCCACTTAAAAAGTTTCAGAAAATACTTTCTTTCTTCTCACTTCATTATTTTGGGCACTTCAATCAGAAAAGTTTTAAGTTTGAGTAAAGAATGACCCACTTTATTTTTTCCTAGCAATTGGATGGAGTTAAACAGAAAGGAACCAAGCCACATCGGGACCAAACCGAGAGAAAGGGGTTTGAAGTTTGGCTCTTGCGTAAGACTCAATGTAAAAGATAAACTTCAAGTTCAATTTATGCAAAATTTGCTCCAACAAAAACTTTGAATTTTTGGCGATTGATATGTAGTAGAGCAGTGGTTGAGGTCAAAACCAATCATAACTCAATTTTTCCCAAAATGTGGGTTGATTCCTTTCTGCTTATAGTCTGTCCCAGATACGAAGAGCCCTGGAAAATCAGAATAATTTGCACTATGTAGAAGCAAGGTATCGTTCGTTCTATTGTGTCCGACTAATCACCGAGCAAACCCCGCACCGTACAGAGGGTTGGTTATGAGCTCCGCGGCGCGTCGGCGTCTTACGCCGGGAATCCGCTCCTGGACCTCGGGGAAAACCACCGCGGAAAGATGCGAAGGGAGTATGCGTTGCCTTGAGGTGACTTGTGGCCCTCTGTGCGACGCATGTGAGAGGCGACGAGATGACAGGTGACGAGGGTCCAGGCACCCCAACCCGCCAAATAGTGCTAATTACTCTGATTTTCCAGGGCTCTTCGTATCTGGGACAGACTATAACTCTGTCCAATTGATCCTCAAAAGATAAATACATCCATAATTAGTAAATAATATTCTGAAATTAAAATTTAATTTTGGAAAATGTGTATAGAGAGCTATGAGTATGAACAACCGATGAGAACAACAACAAAAATTGATTGTATGTTCCTTACTGTTCATAAGCTAGCCAATTATTTGTGATCCTCATTTGGGGGAAAAGTGAATTCTTAAAATGTTGAATCTTTTCTCCTTATAAATGAACTGTGCAATAAAAGTTTTTGTTTCTTATTTGGAGTTTTGTGAGCTATTAATATTTGTTTTTAGAACAACAATTTGCCGAAAAAACAAAATGGAAATTTGTTGGACACATTCAAGAAAATTGGAATTTTGTACGGTCATATTCATTTTCACCTCGCAAGAAACTGAATTATATGTGCTGTGAGTGTGAATGTACAAACATGCTAATATAGGCCTGAGACTAAATTCACCTATTAAAACAGCTATAACCACCAAACCAGCACTTGCAGCTACTCGGAGAGATCATCTAAAATACAAGGGGCTTCTAAAAAATAGTATTATTTTGCTTAAACTCCAAGACTACTGCTTAAAAATCAATGTGATCACAATAGTTTCACCAGTCTTACTCTCGGAGCTCTTACAAGGTTCTTCAAGATTACTGAAACTGGCTGAGTCGAACACCAGTATTGTCACTTTTTACGGAACGTTCATCTCAAACGTACCTTACTGTCATAATTTATTTTTTAAATGGAGAACCACTCAACCTCAATTCTTAGAAACTTCTGTGATTTTCCTCTTTGTGCAAAGCAAATTCTTAATTTCAAGGGATGCTGTTAAATTGTTCTCCTTCAAAAAAGTAAAATTGGAGCTGAGATTTTTAAACACCGGAAACGAGATACATGGTTTGGGAGTTTCATCATTGAAACATGATCCAAAATATGTTTAATTTTGAAACAATCATCAAAACAAATTTGTTTTATTTTTCTCTTTAGAATTTATCTCCATCCTCTCTCTGAATCATAAATTGATTGAAAAACAAGAGAAAAGCAAGATCAACAAACAAAGAATCAAATAATTATAAAACAGTGAAAGATAAAAACATAAACAGAATAAAAAAGCACCTGTACTTGCTAAGTGATTACAAAAAACTATAAACTTATGGTAGTTTTGTGTCCTTTGAAAGGTATCACATAAAAAATATAGAAATCAAGGTGTTTTAACGTAGAGCTTAATTGTAATCAACTTAACATTAATTTTCGTTTAAAACGAACAAATCACAATGTCCCTAAGATGAAATCAAAGCAAATAATGCTGCGTAATAAATTTGATCTTCACTCCTGAAAGAGGAGAACTTACATCTAAACAGAGCTTATCTAAATATCTCATGCACTTCAGAGTAAAGAGGTGTAAACTTGTAATTCATTCAAATTAGCATGAGTAAAATAATGCAATTATTTGAAATTCCAGGATTATTCAATGGACAAGATTTGGTAAAAAGGTTGTGGCAATACGTCCCACTCAAGAGCTTCACGGTGTTGATATCGGAAACTAATAACTTGGTGTTATTTCCTCGACTAGTTACTGTGAGATTAATCACTCCCAAATTTTGTCTTCATTTTAAGAAGATATAAAAAGCTGCTTTTGATTGGCTTAATTGGTTGTTCAGATCATACGATCCCTGCACCAAGTAAGAAATCTGATCATGCAAGAAGCCAATCATGATTCCAGCTCATGGTTAGAATGAGTAGTGAGGAGGATCGAAAGATCGAACCAATCGGTGATTCTACTTCATTTTAGCTTGATCTGATCACACCTGCCCTATGAATACTACATTTCAATAGGACTCTGGAATGAAATTATCTTGATCCTCCTTAAATACATTTCAAATCTGCATAGCGTGTTCTTTAGGTGTGTGAATTGTCAACAAAATTAGTCAGTTGTGCGTGTTGTGCAATCTTGAACAATGAAAAATACTGGGCATCATAAAAAAATGCACACTTGGAATTTTTGCCATCCTCATTCCTAAGGCTGTTGGGAGCCACATGGCCTTTCATTTTGTTTATGGTGCTTCGAGAAATTACTCTAGAGAAACAACAAAGTATCAAAACTTAGACTTGACCCAAAATATCTTGCGAGTGTATAGGAGGATATTTGTGAGTAAATACAGTCCTTTCTATTTAACAATTTGAACCATCATCTCTCTATTTCTAATCAAAATATACCTATTCACCTCTCAACCGGTATGGTTCTGGGCAATTTTATTCCTGAAATCCAAAAAAAGTTTGATCTGTTGGCGATGAACATTCGTAAAGGGTGCATGGAATATCCAACAATCCAAAAAAACGCTGACAGAGCATAAAGAAAAATGCATTGAGGAGTGCATCTTCTCACTTTTCCATCAACGGTTGGATACTAAGTTACAAGCTGTAACCAGGTAACCTGCAACGATACCTACTTCAATTTTTCAGCTGAAACTTTTTGCCAGAATGAAAATGAAGGATCAATTTCTCTTACCAAGAAAACAGACAAAATGCTAAGTTGAAACCTCAAGCCATGGTATAAAAATAACCAGAAATAAACTGTGTCAAACTATATCACTCAACAAATTTAAACTAAAATACAACAAATTTGTAACAACAAACACAGCGTATTGAGTGCGGATCATATCCATCTAACTCAAATAAAACTAACCAAACAAAAGTTGATAATCAATAAATAAAGCTCATTTCCCATCTAACAAATTAAATTTTCTCCATAAAATTCTGTTTTTCCTAATTTACTCTTTGAGACCGGCATATGGATTTCTGTTAGATTGCAAAATTTTCAATGACATTTCCGCAAGATAACACTCTGAGAACAAGGTTCAGAAAGGTCACTGAAGATTCATGTATCCATAGAGATAATAATGGTCTGTACTTCATTTCATGAACACCTACAAAAACTTTTGCTAGTTTTTATTGAATAATGGTTATCGGGCAATTCTAGCATCAGCTGTATAGAGATCAAAATCATACCTGCGGAACACATGATGCCGATTTTTTGTGGTCAACAAACTATAAATATTTTTTTACGCATGCTTCATTATGCACATTAAAGCTGATAGCTGCTTGTGAGACTGGCAAGTTTCGGCAAAGGCACATTGAAATGTCCTTGATTCTCAGAAAAACTCTTGTGATTGGAGTGAATACATAATGATGGGTAGCATTTTGCTCCGTAACTGGAGAAATATCAATTGCACAGACCCTTGTTCTTAAATTAGTTCAATTTTTACAAAGACCGGGATAAACTCATCCTAAATTTCAACAGTTTTCTATTGAATGATGAATGCACACTGGTGTACGAAAATTTACCTAACTTGAATAGGTGCACTGACTTTTTTGGTAATTGAAATATATTAAGTAACTTTACATCTTCAGAAAGTGCTTCTGATGTACATCCAGTCTCTTTGAATCAACATGTTAGAGAAGGCTAACTTTTTTGGTCAGTTAGCTGGGCAAAACTTTCCTCAAGCCTTACTACGATGCTGTTCCCTGAACATGCTGATGTTGAAGTAGAATTTTTGCCTCCACTATTTACAGTAGCCTGAAATCATTTAGAAAAGAGAGCACCATGCAGAGATGTCATGACTTGAAGGCAAGAAGCGGTTTACTTCTACTGAGCACAAGGGTACGCTTTTGTAAAGGCAGCTGGGATGGATTCTGTAGTCTTTGAATTGTTGATCAAACACTGGCCTAGCAGCTCTGGACATGAGATCCGACCAGACTGAACATCAACAATCTTTGATAATAAGTCGTAGTTTATTATCTCACTTACAACAGAATCTTTCCTGTAAAACAAATACAACACCAAGATTATGAGATGGAGGAATGGAAATTTAGCAGAGGAGTAAAATATGTAGCGGTTGTGATAGAGGTGTCGTCAGCTAAGTTCACGGTTGTTTACTGATGGTTTGCAGGCGTTTTCATGTCACTACTATGCACATGAAAACATCAGACTCTTGCAGAAGCAAGAACACTTACTTAGATAAGTTTTCTAATACTTTAAAACCTTGTGACACTTGAATTTTTAGCCACACAGAAATCACAACTACATAAAAGTCGCGTATCATAACTGATAAGTACTAAGTAGTTTCTTTACGATACGATCATTAGACGGATGTTTTCAAGGTGGATAATAGCGAACACCGCTTTGAGCAGAAGCCCTAATTCGTCGTTGGTGCTTGCAAACCGAAAGTAAACAACAGTCAACTTAGCTGACAACACCTCTAGTACATCCAAAATTAGTGAGACTGGATTTTGAAAAAATCAGTTACCATAACAAGAATGGACACATCACGTAAAATGATTAATCTTTAGAAGAATAACACAAAGCTCTAACAATAGGGGAGAGAATTAAAAAAGAAATCACTTCTGTTGAAGTAGGCACCTATGGAATCTTCATTTTTTTTTGCATCTCATTGCAAGTAAAAAACGTTGCGTTGCGATGTCAGTTAATTTAAGTTTAAATTTGCTTCAAGAGAGCAATTTTCAACTTTACAAACAGTGATTTTTTTTTTGAGATTCCGTCATGCTATGAAACAACATGAAGTTTCATTTAATAAAAACTTTCATTAGATCTCACTTAGTTGCCTTGTTTGAACAAATTTCGCCTTGATGCAAACAGTTTTTTATTGACAAATGTTCATGGAAAAAAGGGCCTTTACAAATTGAGGCATCAGAATTCCAGTTTTCAATTAAAGAGACTCCAGTATCTGAGAGGGTAATTTACAAGCTTTTTGAATCATAACTGTGTCGACAGAAGGAGAAAAATTTCTCACAATGCTAAGTCCTAAATGGACCGCGTCCAGCAGAAAGGAACCAATCTACATCAGCTATTGCCAACTTTAATCAACCAATTAACTTTTTAATAAGAGAACATTTGTGCGGATTCATTTGAAAATTTTAAGGAATCTGCTTCGCACCATGCAGAAAATTCACTGAAATTTGACAAAACCACGCACAACCGTTGCCCACTTTAATTCGGCAATAGTTGATGAGGCTTGGTTTCTTCCTGCTTGATGCGGTCCAAAAATGGAGGGCTAAAACTTCAAACAGACTTTTCACGATTTTGCAATTTTTGAGCAGTGGTATTCTAACTATCAGAAGTCCTATTTGGTTCGACATTTCTAGTCATGTTTTGTGTCAGAATTTTCGTATCTAAGTAACTCCTCAATGCAGTGTTACCAACAAATCATACTTTTTAGAAACATTATTTCAGAATCTCTGATTCTAATTTATGGTTTTGAGAGGAAATTTACGAATGAGTTTTCTGGAATTTTAAATGGAACATAGTAAAATCATAAAGGATGTTTGATAAAAATTTAAAGCTGGCTCTCTTCTCCTGAAGATGATTGAATGTTCCTGTTGCTATTTGTTTTATTGACTTGACGAATCTTTACAGATAATTATTAATTTTTTAATATTTTGTGCTTGGTACTCGAAGGCTTGACAAACAGGGCCATGCCCTAGTCGTTAGTAGAAGAAGAAGAAGAAGATAAAAATTTCACCGAAAAATATATATTCGATATCCTTTATGATGGATGAAATGTGAGGAGAAATTCCAAAGCACTGCAACTGAGAAGTGCCCTTTCTGCACCCAGCACTGGGGTTGTTAGAAAAAAAACAACAATTTTCTTTACGCTCCACAGGAGACAAAGTTAGAGCAATTGCTCTTGTAAAAAAAGTTTCCAAGAGTGACTTTAACTTACTTGTACTCTGGATGCTTCATGACAAATTGCCGAATCCAGCCTGCAGTGGTTAAAATTTCTCCACTTGCTCTCCTCTGAATCAACTTTAAATATTGCTGAATTGTGCAGTGCGTATCTGCATCAACATCCATTCCATTCAGGTAGCTATTGATCAGAGGTACAAGACCTGGGAAAACAGAGTCCTAAAACAGAATGATTCATTAGAATATGTTCACATTAGGAGAAATTGTTGACTTTGAGAGCAAAAATCACCTTAAATTCAGAGATTTTTACAGAATAAAATACAGTGGATATCGGATATAACGACCTTGAAGGGACCAGCCATATTCGGTCGTTATAGCCGATAGTCGTTATAACCGATAGTGGAATTTTTACGCACGTACCCTATGTTAAAGAGCTGAGAACAATGCTGTGCTGTAGGTGGGATTCCAGGGCCCGGTGAATTTTGCTGCTGATTCATTATCTCTTTAGTAACACCTTTGTTTATTAGCTTTATCTAATTTTATTTGAATTGAATATTTATTTAATTCATTTATTTTTTTTTATTTTTTTATTCTAGGACTAATTTTAATTAAAACACTTTGTTTGAATTTGTAAAAACAAGGTATCTATACTATAAGCTCCAAGACCTCCTAATTTTGCGAAACTGGTAACGCTTAGTTCCAGCGTTCTACCGGGCCGATTTTCATGATTTTTGCGGCGATCGACGGGCAATTGTCTTTAGATAAGCCAACTCTTTTCAGATTTTCAAAATATGGCCCAGGTTTTTTTATATCACGTGGTAAAGTTGCGGATTCTCCCATTTAAACAATGTAAATTTATACTTTTTGTCATAGTTCGTTTGAGCGTTCTACCGGGCCGATTTCCATGATTTTTGGGTAAATCGACAGGTAATAGGCCCTAGATGAGCCCGCTCCAGTCAGATTTTGGAAAAAGGACCCAGGTTTTTTTAAAATCACGTTATAAATGTGAGTGAGTTTATAGAATGCTCCGGTACTGCTACCGCTATGCGCGGGAGGATGCGCAGTGGTCGAGGAGGTTGCGCAGTAGCTGTGTAGCCTGCGCATCAGCTCTACACTTATCTACACAAGATTCGCACCATAGCCTCACGTCGAGCGGTGACCGAGTCGTCTAAGACGTCGTGTGCGTCCATTTGAACTCAGTGTAGGTTCGATCCCCGACTCATGAAATATTATTACTTGACTATCATTGTTCATCGTTTTACTGCAATATTTCATCAAGCAGTCATTCCAAAACGCGTCCTTTTAATTTTAAAGTAATTTTAAGTAAAGTTTAAAATTAAAGTATACCTCATATCGTAATTGTTTGGGGGAAAAATAAAACTAACACTGATAGGAGGGTAAAAATAGGGCCGCGAAGCGGCCCATTGATGGCGCGGAGCGCCTTCAGGGGGTTGGGCCGCGTAGCGGCCAGGGGGCGTAGCCCCCTAGTTTTATAATATTGAGATTACATGCACTACACACTACATTATGTTTGCAATACATATGCGCAATACCGAAGATGTATAAAACTTCCAATTTGAATAATAGTCCGTGATTTTTTCTTGCTTCACAATTGTGTTCGCGTACCCTTTTTGTAACGCTCTATGGGCCGAGCGTAAAGTGTGATAGAGTGGAATCGCTCCGTTCTGGGTTCAAAATTAGGAATTTTTGAACAGTTGTGATGGCTTCTAGGGCGTCTGGAAACGAGATCCTCTCCTCTTCGGCCTCTGTTGCTGTCGCTCAGGTCGTTATAACCGATGACCACATCTGTTGGGACGCGAAAACTCCGTCGCTATGACCGATATGTCGTTATATGCAATGTCGTTATAACCGATACATAAATACATTAAATGAATGGGATTTCAGCCGGGACCGACCAGTTTACGTCGTTATGCCCGATATGTCGTTATAACCGATGTCGTTATATCCGATATCCACTGTAATGCATTTCAATAAACAATATTTCGCTTTAAATTTATCTTAATGTAAACCACAGATTGGAAATATAAGTGAAAGGAGAGAACGTTTCAAAAATCGCATTTTGCTTACCATTTAAGTGATTATAATGGGTCTTTTTTATTATTATTCCTCCTTTATCTTCTGAACTTTAATTTTTTATTACCGTTAAACATAAACAAGCACTATGCTCTGCTATAAGCCGTTTTTTGGGCATGCTTTCAACATGAATTACTCAACATGAGATACTCACTTTGCCGTTGATTATGTCATTAATTGACATCTGAGCATAGTTCGTAGGGTCTGCGCAGCAGACGTTTTTATCAGAGCTTGAACCTGTTGATTTACTACCAGAGGAGTCACCTGCTGACTGACAATTATTTTGCACATCGTTGCACTTGGGCATTGTTAAATCAGTGCGAAACCAGAAAACTTCCTTTGTTACAGCTGATCTTTTTTGGGCTTTGGCCATGTTCTCGTCAACCTGAAGAAAAAGTCGGACCAAATTTATCATTTGAAGGTACAATTCGGTAACTTAGAATATACTTGATGCTGTTGTTATGTTAATCAGGAAATGCAGTTGGATGAAAAAATGGGAGGATTAAAAGGGAAGATTTAATTGTGGTGCACAAGTCGATATATAGCTAAGTTATAAAAGCTGATTTTAAAATACATATTAGATAGAACACGGCCACATATGGAAGTTATAAGATGAGATGCACTGCATCTTGTCTCTTGCCACAAGAAAGAACGTACTTTGATTGCACGGTTTCAGTACGCCTTACTGACATTCAATTTTTTTTACAAGAGAACAATCGTATGAATTTGCTCACAATTTTCAATGATTTTTCTTCACGCTTGCACACAAAGACTAGAATTTTCAAAAAAATTTGTGCAATGGTTTTCCGATGAAAAAATAAAATGTTTGTATAAATACTGAAACAGCGCAGACAAGATATGTTTTTTCCTGCAGAATACGCATTGCATTTACGAAATTTGCTTTTTAAATACACAAAGGGTTACTTGGTTTTTCCCCTGCTTGAATTTGGAAATTTACTTGGTGTTTACTGCTCACCATATTCTACGTGAACTTTTAATGTGGGTATTTAAATTATGTTGCTTATTTTTTCACCTTGCTCATTACCACACAGGAAATAAGCAAATTCTATTTAATGATTAATTCAGTAGAGATTTAGTTGGTACACACCCTCTTTGATTGTTTTCTTAAACTACTAGCAAAAGGAAGAATGGAATGTTTTGCCGAAAAAGACTTACTTTACTTATTGGAATGATGAAATTTAATTTGTACGAGAGAATGACTCTTGTGAGAAGAACAACGAAACAGACAATGGCAGCATTTTCAAAATCTGTAAGTTGAGCCTCGCAAGGACGAAATTCAACGCGCCAACCAATCGATGAATTGGCTGGTGGGGGTTTAAATCGCATTGACTGCCAATTTGTTGATTGAATATTCTATAAATTGAAAAAAGCACTTGATGAAAAAATTAATATCAGAGGAAGAGATTTTGACACTACTTTACTATACAACAGATTTTCAAAAATTGTTGATGCACAATTATGTAAAATTATTTTGTTGGTATTTTGAGATTACATACTAGACTGAAGCGTAAAATATCATTTAATAACTTTAAAAAATCTGTGCAGATTATATAATAATGACCATTACATACTGCATTTCATTTAATAGGAAGATTAGCCTCTAAACCATTTGCGATGATTTACTTGTTAGTTCTGTCAAGTATGAAAGATGGATCAAATTTGACATAAAGCCTACATTGAGGGACTGAAAATCTGCGGTAAAACTTCAGGATACACGGTTATCATTAATATATTTTTAGAATAAGGTGGAGAAATGATGTTGGGTCCACACCATTTCGCCGGGAAATCAAAGCCAAGAGGTTCCAAAAATTATTATTAGAGTCAAAAATAAATCTTTTTAACTCTAATGAGTATCAGTACAAAACTGAGGGGGAAAAGTGTTCAGCTCAGGCAGTTTGCATTGGAATATTAAGTTGGAGTCTTGGCGAGAGATCTATAACGGTTTGGGTCTTTTTAGACTTCATCAGCAGATCAAATTCATAAGGGTCATATCCATGACGGCATTGACGGCGTTTAAAAGACCCAAACCGGTATAGATCTCTCGCCGTGACTCCAACTTAAAATTCCAATGCAAACTGCCGAGCTGAACACTCTCCCCCCTCAGTTTCATACTGGTACTCATTACAATAAAAAAAATTTATTTTTGACTCTAATTATAATTTTTGGAACCTCTTGGCTTTGATTTCCCCGCAAAATGGTGTGGGCCCAGTACCATTTCTCTACCTCGTTACATACAGTTCGGGCCACTTCTTAGTGTTTTTTTTACTCTCATACATTTTTAGAGTTTTGAATGTGTTTAGAGTAGAAATATATATTTTTTGAGTGTGTGTGTGTGTGTGTTAAAGTCCCTGTGAGAATTTAGAAAGAATTAAGCGCTCATCCTGTGGGCGAGTGGTCTTCAAAGGAAGGGGGAACAAGGGTTGTAATAGCTGATTCTGCGCTATGAGAAAGGATTCATCCTTCGATTTTCTACAGCTTCTTAGAATATTGATACCATTTTCATTTACCTTCAAAATATGTGAAAAAGAATAATTGGACCTAACTATGTCAAACATTGGTAAATTTTCTCTTATGTTTTACTTCTTAAACAGAAACTTAAGACAAATTTAGTCTTAAAATTTTGTGAGCTTATTCTTCATAATCTAGAGTAAACTCAAAACTTTTGTAAGGGCGATAAGTAGTTTAGTTTCCTAATAGAAAAATGAACCATGAGAAAAAATTAGGAAACGTGTAATGCAGCTAAACCCTGTTAAATCCGTCCTTTGAACCGAATTCTATGATTCACAGCACTAGAATCTTCAATAATATGACAACTTAGGAAGAAAACGTAGTTGGATGATTGTACTGAGCACTTACCTCAAAGTGGTCAGTATCAGTTTCATCATTTTGATTTATTTTCTCGGAGAAGAGTGACACAGTATCTCGAATAAACAGATGAGCTATGTGTTTTGCAAGTGCATTATCAATATTTGCTTCTCTAAGACGCTGGTAAATGGATTCATCATACACTAATGGAACATCATTGAATCTAGAACAAAAAAAAGGTAGGAGCGTTAGAATCAAGTAAAGACAACTGAGCAGTCCTTCATTTCTGGTTACTGATATTTTGCTAACTTCATCTAATTAATCATGATTGCTTTATTATTTTATAAAAGACAGGTTGAGTGACCTAGAAGAACAAATTATTTGTTTCTCTTTAAAACTTTAGGATCTGTCAACAACAGAGTGCCGCACAAATGTAAAAGGATTGACTGAAGTCACAGGATCAATACTTTGAAAAATTTTATCATGAACGCAAGTCACAAACATCTTACATTGAGCAAGTCTGCTAAAAGATGATTGGATTGATGGAGCAAACTTTGATGAATATTATATAGGTCCGTCTTTATTTGAATCGTAAGGCACAGGGTAGTAGAGCACAAAGCATCAGCTAAAGATAAGGAAGTGAAAAGTCATGTCAACTTGGTTGCCTGATTAGATGTAAATTTATTTTCCAGCGATGATAAATTAGGGTTCATACACTACAGTAGGTTTCAAATCTTTGAACTTTTCCACGATTTTTTAACTACCTAATGAACAAAACAGTACCACTGATAAACTGGTAAAAACAAGATTAAAAAAACAAAGCGTTTGACTGCTCAAGCATCAGACAAAAAATTAATTTTCGGGTTTTTATTTCTTGAAAAAAAAGAAAAAGAAATTGTTTCCATTTTCCGCAAAAAAAGGATTCCATTTTACATTTGGGGAGATGGTCTCTACAGATTTCTGAGAGGACCCTGTGAGTCAAACTCAGGCCCATCTTCAAATGGCTTACATAATACGCGGACAGCCCCCGACTGATGAAGGCTGTTGATGGTTGTCTAGACAGCTCAGTTCCTTCTTTGAAATTCTTGCTCTTTTCCTGTTTTGTTTTTTAAACCTGGTTTCAGTGTGACAGGCTGCTGTTTTAAAATTTCGTAAATCATAAACTGATAAACCAACACCGTACCACATTGCACATACAAGCGACTAGGATGGAACTAAAACTTACTTTTCGCCAAGCTCTGAGAGGTATGAATCTATCGAATCATATCTTGATTTAGGGATTCTAAATTTGTTGAATCGTAATGGTGCCAAGCCACGCTCTTCCCTTGTGCGACAGTCAACAGATCCAGAAATCACATTCCATCGACAGTCAACATCAGATACATAGCCACGATAGAGTGGAGACGCAGCTGTCAGGGCAAGCTATTTTGTGTTGAATCATAGAAATATACAGAGACAAATTACTGAAAATGTAAAGAAAAAACTTAAATGTAAGCACTGAGCATTGAAAGTCACTTAGAACTATAAAGAAGAATGGACAAATGGCACATCAATCTGAATGCATCAATCATCTAATGGGCCATTGGCTAGCACTTGGCAGTTTTGCTGCCTATCTGTGCATGAAGAGTCCGACTGGAAATAGAGGTAGACTCTTTTCATGTATGTATGTATGAGCTGCTTTTACGGCGCGCTTGGGCGCTCTGCGACGCCTTTTCATAACAAGAGAAATCCCCTCTGTTACAACCTGGACTTCGAGAGCTTTGTTTAAACTTGAGATTTTTTTTCAGTGAAAACCAGTGGCAAAGTTGAAGCGCTTGTTCAAAAAGATGCAGACTCAGATTTTATTGGAATTGAGTTTTTCAAAAAAAAGTAATCCTTTTCTGCCTCCTGTGTTGTTTTTCATGCCTTCTGAATTTTTTCTCTCAGATTTTTCACTTTTTCGAAGTAAGCCTTCCAAGCACTGGCTTCTCCGGCGAAATCGTTCAAAAGAAAAAGCATTCGAATCGTAAACCCTTACAGGCATACAGGAGCTCCATTAAAACCAATGCCTTGGAGCCGTTGGTTACTTGGCAACAATTTAGGACTTCTTTCAATGATTCTTTGCAGTTAGCGCTATACTACAGCCTCCTAGAGCTGTCAACCGATTTGAGAAAGATTAATGCCTTGTTTTCAACGTTTTTTCAGTATGTAAATCAATAATACTGCATGCCCTCAAGAACCACAAACAGGCCAAATTCCATCAAATTCTAGGGGGTCATTTTCGAACTACACTACAAAATCATCAGCGAATTGGTTTCTTTTTCAGACAATGTTATCACAACTGTCAATTTACTTGCAGTCGGAGGCTTTAACTTCAAGAATGAGGAGTGTAATATTATTGTGGTCTTATGATACTTGGGGTAGGAGATAAAGATAAAAAAATCGTACCATAATTGGACAGAGTGGTGTGAGTTGATCATACAGGGTTTTAGCTTCTTCGATGTTGCAGGCCTGTAAGAACGGGAAAATGAGAGAAGTTAAAATTCTGAGAGGCAAGTTGAGAGATAAAAATTAGAGAATTGAAGAAAACAAAGGTGGTTGTTCAAGATTTTTGGAAGTTGGTCGCAATTTGTGATTTATTTACCCCGCGACATAGGTGGACAGAATTCGGCGTCAATATTCAAGCAAAATCCGAATTCAAAGTATTCAAGTGAGTATCGGACGAAAGCAACCCTTTTTTCTTTTCTTTTTTTGCTGAGTTCATCTCAAAAACATAAGTTCAAGCACTTTATATAGAATGACTTTTCTCCATAAACGACACCATTTTCAAGACAGTCAAAGATAAGAGGCGTCTGAACCCACCAACACCATACTGTCCTGGATAGTAATGTCTAGGCTGAATAGAAACTTACCCGAAGATCAAATGGATAGCTCTTCAAAACAAACCTACTATGCTTCATTTCAGTATAATAGAAAAAATTTATTTTAAGCCTTCAGAATCACTGAAGCTACCTGCATCATTTTTATACTGTCACATGCCAGTCAGACACGAATTCGTGGAAACATTGATGCCTACCTGAAATGTTAATTGCAAACAACAACACCCCATGCCAAATCCCATTGCATCCATGTATATGTGATCAGGTAAAGCTGCTTTTTCCCCTTCTCCATCATCTCCAAGGGCTGCCAAGTCCTCCTTAAACGGACTTGGAGTATGTACATCTTTGAATACTGAAATTACAAGAGAATTATATCAACTCTACAGCTCAGATCAGCTGAATCTAGAAATGTAATTTGGTAGTGTTCCACCTTACACTATCAAGCTTTATCTGTCGATGAAATGTATGAATTAAATAAATATATGGACCGCGTTAGACAGAAAGGAACCAAGCCACATCAGTCATTGCCAAATTTAATCGGCTAATTAAATTTTTTACATGAAAACGGTTGTGCGGATTTTCGTGCAAATTTCAGTGAATTTTCTCCATAGTACAAAGCAAATTCCAAAACATTTTCATAGGGATTCGCACAAACGTGTTCTTGTAAACAATTAAATTGGCCAGTTAAAATTGGCAATAACTGATGTGGCTTGGTTCCTTTCTGTTAAACGCGGTACATATATAAATACTATGAAATATTAAATTATTATAAAAAATATGATGAAAAAATGAACATGATACAATGCTGCGGAATGTCAAAAGAAAAGGTCAGGGCGAAAGGAGAGCATCTACAGAGAATTGGCAATGTAACATATTTTACAAAATTTTAAAACACATCTCACCATATTTCATCGTATTTTTTCATAACCCATAGGCTATTGCAAATAAAAAAATGTCATTAGAATACAAATTTAGCTTACTGGGAATATTTATCGCGACTTTTTCTCCTCGTCGCAATCTAATGTTCCTGGTTAGAGTCTTGAACCGAGGGTGATTGGGAAAAATGGCATCATTTGGGAAAAACAAGGAATGTGTGGCACCTTCATTAGGCGTTGGAAACGTTTCTGGCCAGGTAAATGGAATACAACCCAACCTAAAACAAGGCAATTGATTATCCTTAAAAACAAATAAGTACCAACTGAAAGTGTTACTGTATACTCAAAGCTCTCAAATATCATGATCTTGTTAAGGCGGTGGATTCTCAGGTGAGATCAGAAATTCTTTGAGGGGTATTCTTGAGGCCGAAATGAGACCTTTTAACCCCATCAACATAAAATCTTAAGTTATACACCTAAATAATAATAAAAAAAAAAAAATTATTTCTTTATTACAGATACATAAATAAAAACCGATTTTGCAACGCTCTCTGGCATTTAGTGATGTGTAATCACTACCATCATCTACTTCTCTGAAATCCTTTGAGCAGCAGGCACTTTCTTTTCATTGTTGCATCATTTGTTTCTGAGCATCCCCTTTTTTCCTCAGAGGAAAAACCTAATTCAGCATCTTTTTTTAGCCTTTCTTCCATCATCCTATTGCCATAACTAAACTAGACTAGCTGTTTCGTTATTGCTGTGAATATAATGTCACAGTTTCTACATCCAAGTTCCCGCGCCTTCTATATTTGGATTGCACTTTGCAAAAAGGAACCACTAGCATTGCAATGTTGCTAAGATTGTGCAACTTCTTTTGTCTTGGAGGAAAAACCTGATTATCCATTGACAGTTTCCATTTTACTCGCTAAAAACTGTAAATTTAAGACAAAATTAGAATGTAAATTTCATATTTTTTTCATGTTATCAGTAATTTTATTGCAAAGGATGAAAATGCACAATCTTAGCATCATCGCAATTCTTCTGGTTCCTTTTTGCTAAATGCAATCCATTTGTCAACTGGATCCCTTCTAAAAATTAAGCAGCGCATCACCCTCCATTCAAGGAGGACAACTGAATGTTCTTGCTATATATGTTGAAAAGAATAATCATAAAAAAAATGCAAGTGCCCATCCAGCAGTATTTTTTCATGCTCTTTGAAAATCTGTGGTTTTTATTAAAAATACAATTTCAGAATCCTCCACACTCATTCACATTTTATTCTTTCACTTAGTATAACCTTACTGACGCTGTGACATCAGCAGTGGCAAAAATGAAGACATAATGAAATTCAATGGGTTACGTATACAGTTAGTCAAAAGTGTCAACGCTTATGATAAACATTGAATGAGAACGGTGTTTTCTTACCTGGGGAATGAGGTGAGAGACAATATAGCTTCACCGGGCTCTAGTAACTGCTCCACTTCCTCCCGTCGATGGCGCATGTTCGCTTCTACTATGTTGAAATGTGCAAGTAAACCTCCATATGGTTTTCCTGGAGTTCCTTCGATCATGTATGCACCGTACTCAGGTCGCCATAAGGACTTAACACCACTGAAAGTTGAATTGCTGATTAAAGAAAAACTCTCTACATCTCTTCATAGTAGGTGGAAGTGAACTACTGACATCATTAGATTAAACTTCCTATGGACTCTTGTACCGAAAAATATTTTAAACTTGAATTTTAAATGTACAGTTTTTTGGATACTCACATGCAGTTAACGCAATGAATGTCTGAAGATGCCGGCAACAGGTGCAAGTATTAAAGCCTCAATTTTTCATGCATAGTGATTTGAATAATAAGTAATTGCAGCTTTAAAATTTCGCACAATTTTGAAACTAAACATTTGAAGGCTGCACTTCCATAATGATAAAGATAAGTTTCATCACAGTTTCTCCTTCAACTAATATAGGTGAGTGAGCTGTAAATCCAATCCAGAAATCTTACTAGTTCTTTGGAAAATCGCTTTCATTGACCTAAATCAACGAACAGTTATGAATTTAAAATATAAGGCAAGAATAAGGGTGGGTTTTCTAGTATCAGAATATTTTATGGGGAGAAAATTGGTATCTGTGGAGGAATCATGGCAATTCTGCCCAGAGAGACAGATTTCAAGACTATGTCATTCCTGTCCATCAATTTCCCCGAATTATATTTTTGGTTTTGCAGGCACAAGAAAAATGATTCCTTGCACAGATTACAGTCGTAAAATCAAGCTCAGTTATACCATGAGCGTTAAATATGTAAATACGGAAAAAAGGAAACATTAGCTTTGGAGTCTAGCTTTTTAAGGGTAGTGTAAATGTCTAGTAGTGCAAGAAAGAAACAGATCAAAATTAGATTGTTTAATCATAGCATGAAAAATATTTTCATAATAAATTTAGATTACATTTTTTTAAAAAAAAAAGTTCTTTCAAATCAAGTACATTTTAGGGTATGCTTTAAGATCTGATGGAAGAGTAAAGATAATTTTTACACTGTAAAATGCAATTTTTCAGTTCATTCATCATTAGACTCCATGTAATTTTTCAACTTGAGAGAGATGCATTTCACACAAATCTGAATCACTAAAATGTCACAACTTTTTCATCCATCATCAATACATTGTGTCTGAAATGCCACCATTCAAACGAGCTTCATGGTCTTTGTAACCTTCTTTCGGCCAAAATGAACCATTCTTGCCACAAAACCTGACTGAGAGCTGACAAATGACTTATTGCATGAATAATACCTCACTACGTATTAAGAGGCAAAGGCTCTTGAAATCAATAATCGACAAAGGAGATTTGCAGCTCCGTAGGTGGGTCATTGATTTTTAAAAAAATGGCTATCTGAGACGCAGGCTAGCTTTGAGGGACTGGTAGCGAAGGAGGTTGGAGTCTGATGTCTTTAGAATATTTTTCATGTTTTTGATTAGAAGGTTATTGTCTTTCTTGGAGCTCAAGGGACAGCATCCAATTATGACAATTTTCAGTAAAATAATTTTGAGCAATGTTGTGAGCAACTGTAAACTGATCAACATATGCTGACAGTGGGAAAATACAAGTCTATTTTCAATTCTCCCCAAAAGTCTCTTTAAACAGTTATAAAACATCCTGAGAAAACTGCGATTGTGTTCGTAATAATGTCTCCACTCAAATAAGGAGCCACAATAAGAGGAAAATCAATCTTATTGTGGATGGAAAATATTAAAAATTATGACAGATTTCAAAATTAAAATTTGGGATATTAGGGGCTTTTAAGAACAAAAAGAATGTTCCTTGTCAGCCTGCAGCTAATGACAGCATATGACGCCATGTGAGGCAACAACCCATGGTCTTAACCACTGTAAATCCGATGGTAGCCATAGGATTCGTATCATAAACAAATAATTTATTTCAGAAGAAAAGGCAAAAATGTTTACTTTAAACAAGCGCAGTAGGGATATATATAACCTCTGCGGTTCCAATTACAATTAGGATACAATAACAAAAATTTGGCAGTTATGTCTCTTTGTGATATCACAAAATCTGTTTGAACAACATTTTTCCATTTAAAATGAAGTTTGATGACTCAGAAAGTTATATTTTCAACAAAAAATCTGATCCAATCAAAACTAAAAAAAGACAGGTACTCTCCGTTTGTGGAATGCTTTCTAAAATTGGATGAAAAAAAAAAAAAAATTGTGCCCCATTAAGCTAATTTTTTTAACCATTGACTTGAATTATATTTAAACTATTTTTCTTTCAGGGGGGGGGGGGGGTGTTATTTTTCAGCAGCACACTGTTACCATTACGTTTAAATGGCGCATAACTTATAAACACCAACTTGTGAATTCCGGTGCCAGAACTGGAAAGACAAACCAGAAAACTGAAAATTGATAACTTACTCAGGGTCTGCTGCTTCTTTATCATTTAATATTTTCAAAATTTCTGGAGCTCTTAGACTGACTCTTGCAATCTTTTTTTCATGGTCAAACTTGACAACAATGTACTCCACCTGGAATAAATCATGAGCGAAAATAATTATTAATAATTTGAAATGAGTACATTTACTAACTACAGATGAAAAGGAGGTTCAAGCAAAAAAAAAATAAAATTATCAAAAGAGATGGATGTTTCATTTGCTGAATATGATATGAATATAAAATGTATCTTCACCCTGAATGAGCAGTTTTTCTCGAGTGTCTACATACTTACAGGGATTACTGTTCTTCAGATAATAAATTTAGAGGTTATCGGAGGTTTACAATTTAATCTGACGGTAATAAAATATTTTCTTAAAATTTGAGAGTGACCTAAATGTCACTTTACCTTTGTCAGTTACTGATAGTCTTCCAGTTCACATACTTATACAGATGTCAGTACCTACCTTAGAATGTTAAAATAAAGGAGATGCCTAAAATTACTTATAAAGTTGCACTAATAAAGTTCAGTACACACTATTGAAGAGAGGTTAATACACAGCTTCATCTACCTTTTTCAGAGAAACATGGAGTTAAATGAAACATCATTTAACAAAATGCGGAATGCCGAAGGTAGGGTAGAGGACAGAACAATTGCAATTTAGATTCCTACATTCATTTGAAGAAATCAAAATGCAATGGGAAGAAACACTCCTAGTTTTTTAATGTTCAATTTCTGGAGATATTTTCCTGCTCAAGTCTCAGGAACATTGCACAATTAATAAAGAAGGGTCTTTCAAAAATCGAACGATGGCTGTTTAATCCAAAGCTCTGTGTTGTTACTTCAAGTGGCGTCCGATAATGTTAAAAATTGGAAATAATTACCCAAGAGATAAAGCTAAGTGACTAGATAAGTATTCTCGTCCTAGCTCATTAGATCTTATCACGGTAAATCTGAAGGCAACCCCTTCGTATAAGTTTCAGAGCCTCTCTGAGAGGAAGTTACTTGGCTGATCTGAAACCTTCTTTTGATCTTGTCATATTTATTTCAAAATATGAGCTTGCATTTAGGAGCTTCCTGATAAATAACTTTGGTGGTACTTCGGAGAGGGCATACAAATTTACATAAAATTGCGCAAATCATTGGAGCTTGATCGATTTGATAAACACTTCAGGTAGATGAATTAAGCAAGGATGAGTTCAGTAAGAAATACAAAAAAGGCCTGTAGGATACAAAACCGGTCCGATTATGGCACCGAATTCTGTAAAACTGATAGCAATGATAACGATACTTGCAGATAAACACTGAAGCATGTCAAAACTTACTTCATCACCCCATTTGAGCACATCGCCCTCACGGTCTTTCAGACGTCTGTATGAGTTGATGAACTGCGTGATACCGTGCTTTCTAACGTGTTCAGCCAAATTCTTGGTTTCGGTCCATGAGAGAGGATTTCCTTCCGTCAGAAGTCCCATTATCACCCGGAGAAGGACAGAACTTTACAGGAGGGCACCGAGAGAATGATCGGAACTGCACACTCAAGATAGCCGCTAATGATCGGTCATGCCTACTTCAAAACTGTAAAATTGAAGGCCCTACGTTACACTTGCCTACAAAGTCTCTTTAAAACAGTTGGAATCGGTAAAACGATAACAGAATAATTCAATTCATGCTCATTATCACCAGACAGTTGAGGCAATCACTGATGAATCACTGATACAAGAATCGTTCCGACTGACGACTTGGTCGTCGACCAAGTCAACAGGGCACCCCGAAAACAAACCGGATTGATGGATTATCGGGGTGGTTGGTGCTCGTTCGGGGTGCTCAGTTTTTGTAAACAACAATGGCGGCGAATTTTGCGCGCGTATTTTGAATTGACGCTGATGTGCATCCGACGCGACGCCGCCGCGAGGTGCAGTTTTCGCAGGCGGTTTGTTTTCTGAAGCTACATACAAACTGTTGCGATCTTGTTCTTTTATAATTATCTCGTGACTTCAGTTGTTAAAATGCTTAGAATAATTTACTTTAAACGTCAATTGTCAAATTCGTATTTTGTACCCAGAAAAAGTGAACCCACAGTACCTACAGACTACGGATGGGAAGCATTTAATTAGGTACACGAAGTTCGCCAATTTTTCTCATGATCACCAAAAAAAAAAGGAAAAAAGGTTGTTTCTTTCCTTGCAGTTTTTTAAAGGAATAGTTTATACTTACAAAATTAGATAGTGTCACATTAAAACCCCT
Organism: Bemisia tabaci; assembly: GCF_001854935.1. Lineage (NCBI taxonomy): Eukaryota > Metazoa > Arthropoda > Insecta > Hemiptera > Aleyrodidae > Bemisia > Bemisia tabaci. Next base: position 4,009,523 of record NW_017547211.1, on the reverse strand, counting down.
TGAAAGTCTCATTTAACGGCCAGCCTAGGTAGGGAAAAAAAAATCGTGCTAAGTATATTATTGACAAAGATTAAGCAATTGCTGTAATGGTTTAGGGAACTTAGAATTCATATGCATGCTCAAGAAAGACCTAGTTTTCTTACAAGGGCATTGAGAGCTTGCTCTTCTCTAATTCGCAGGATCCCAATTTGAATCGCTTGTTAGGTAAATAAATTCTTGATGAAAATTTTACCACAGCAGTAAGAGAGATTCTTTATTTTTGACAGAAAATTTAAGTCCACAATTCAGTTTATCAGTTTCGTTCTTGGAAAACGGATAGGTACCTACAGAAGTATTTCTTAAGTTAGATGTGATTTTTTCTTTGAAAATACCTACCCGAACACACTTAGGTACCTGCATTTCCTGAAACTCTCAAAGATTCTTGAAACATTATTTGAACTTTAAAAATTACTTACTTACTTAAGTAGCAGTTGCTTCATAAATCTGAAAAAATTTTGATGGTCGTGATTTTTCCGAGAGGGTCGTGACGTATACCTGCCTACATAATTCATAAAGGTAGGTATTTAAAACTTGTGGTCAAAATCTGTGGTTCCAGTCAATCTAAATTATGCATCCTGTCCTCCTCGTCCCCCCCTCCCCATTCCTTTGCTGTCACCCCTCCCTCAAAGTTCCTAGCGTTAATAAACCTAGGTATACTTATACTTTCAATTCTTAAAGGCAACTAATTGGAGAAGGAGGCCGAAAATATTTTTTCAGATGCATTGAGACTCACTAACGTAAAAATTTAATAAATTCATAAACTGCATACCTACTTACTTTATAAAAGAACTGTTTTATTGTTAGGTATTTGAAAGCGCGCCTTAGTTTATCGTCAAGTGAAATTTACTGGAAATGTCGACAGTACAACTACCAGACCACGTATCTCGGTTTACAACGGCGTGGACTTCCTCTCGTATTATACTTTTTTAGATAGAAAACTAGGTACTCAATGTCAATTCTTATTGAAAACCTCCGTGATTTTTTTATTTTGTGTGAAAAAACTCTGAAAACTGCAGGGAATATATTGATTTGTTCTCCTTCAAAAAAATAAAATGAAGACGGAGATTTTTTAACATTGCAAACGAGATGTGTGGTCTGGTAGTTTCGCTGTCGATCTATGCAGTATTGCCAATTACATCAGGATATTGATCTATGCTGACTTTCCTTTCATGCGTTAAAGAATTTATCTATCATGACATTTTTCTTCAACACTTGCTGATTAATTAGTCTACAGCCTGTTTCAGATTACTTCTCCTCTTTCACTACTTATGTGCGCAAAAAAGAAAAATAATTGAAACATGCTCTAGTAATACTATAAACTATGATTTCTCATGTCAATTACAGCTCAAAATTCATGAATTTGAAAATATCGTACATCTCAATTAAGACTGTAAACTAAATTTCTGTTGAGCAATTTTCAGTAAAATAAGCCAACACTGCCTCGGATTCCTCAAGGACACTAGTTTTGAGAACATTTTTGAATCGAAAATTGTGCTTCAGGGATGTTATGTAATTATTTTTCCATGCTTCTGTCACTTTGAAGAAGGTAATGTACTTAACTCGGGGGAAAAAAAATGTCTAACTCTCTAAGAAAGAAAAAGTCATTTATGAATATAAACTGCTGTCATTTTGTAGACTGAGAGGATATTCAGAGGAAATAAAGGAAAGCAATGAGTATTTAGCATCAGTGAAATTAAAAGGTGTGCGAGTTTTTACCTTTTTCTCCTCAATTTTTAGCAATTAGTATCTAGCCAGGAGTGTTCAGGGTAAGGTGCCTAAATATAAAGTGCTAACTTAAAGCATAATAGCATCTTTTCGTTGCAGTGAGAGAGATACTGAATGATGGAGAAAGGAGTAATGAAAACAATTTTTTATATTTCTTTGGACTAATAATTTATTGAATTTAATCAATTAACACATGACTGCAAAAAAAGTACACAGTGGGAATGATGAAAACATAAAATCCATCACAGACCGATGGTTGGTCACAACCTTGTCAGTTAATAACAAAAAAGAATTCTCAAACATGAGAAGGCATAAAGTTTCAGAAAAAGGTGAAAACAATTCCACGTGGGTTACAATTACAAGAAATATGAACAAATTTATTATATCACAGCAATTAGTTTCGTCATTTTTATACTTACAATAAGCAGAGAGCATAATTTAAGGAAATTAATATTTAAGATTAACAAAATTATTGCAATCATACGTAATTCGAATAAATATTTGACCTACAAGTATGACTAAGATTTATCACAGCAATTCCTTCAGTTACTTTTACATCTCGCACATTAAACGGACATCGTAATTTCAAGAGATCAACACTGAAGCTGAGGTAAATTATTTAAATCACACGTAAAAGGACAAAATAGTTGACTTTCTACTACGACTAAGATTTATCACAGCAATAAGTTTCGTCATGTTTACACTTAAAATTAGACAGAAATCGTAATTTTTTTAAAAAAAATTATATACTTACAATTAAGTAAATTAGTGAAATTATACGTAGATCAATTAAGTAACTGACTTTCAACTACGATTAAGGTTTATAACAGCAACATGTTTTAAAGGATATGTACAAGGAAAATAAAAAGTTGCAACAAAATTACTTTTAGTTACCTGTCAACTGCTTAGTAAGGTAGCAGGTACCCTTGAACAGTTAAATTATTATTCATCACAGGAAATAGTTCCATGATTCTAACTACAAAAACAAGCAATAGAATTCATTAAAAAGGCATTTAATGTACCCTGACCTGACAAATTGTTGAATTCTAATTTGAGAGGAAATATGAAGTTTAGAATGAAAGAAAAAATGTTACTATCACAGAACCTGTGCAAAATGCATTACATCTCAGACAAAGACATTGGAGCGATCCGTAAAAACTACACGAAGAGAGAACAAAAGAAAATATGAGGTAACAGAGTGATCACAAACTGCAAACATTACTATTTACCTCAGAGATACTTTACATCACACACGTCTGAAGAACCGGAAGAGGAGAAAATTCTTGATAAACATTTCCAATTTTATCAAATAAATTCTAAGGCAAAAGCAAGTAAATAAAAACTCAACCGAATAGGAACTTGACTGAGGGATTAAAAGGAACCCATCAATACTTGATACATATTCAAACGGTATGCATTAGTGTTCAATTCAGTATTAATACTAAGATTATTTAAAATCTGATCAACATACCAAGAAACAAAGACTCCACAGTTGTGAGAATCAGATTGTTCTGTATGTTTTGGAACATAAACTTTCCACTCAGAAGCAGAAGTACCCAACTTTTTCGACAAAGCTCTGACCCAATGGCCGATAAATTGGTGATATTGAGATCCTATTGAATTAGAACGTGGGTCTACAAACTCTATTACTTTTGTAAGTGGGTATGCAACCATTAGAACCCAATGATCACCGGTGGGATTACATGGTATAAACATTTTTTCAAATTCACTAACATTTATATTTCGCAGTGAGTCACGTTGCGCGGATTGAATACATTGACTCACGCATGGATCCACAATAAATACATTTGGGACATGGGAGGAAATTCTGATGGTATGAGTATAGATTACACAATCATATAACCATCCTCTTTGAAAGTCAGGAACAACTTGTGATAGCATTTTTTCATCTACAGCACTAATATGGTAATCTAATGATTTTACATGGTACAACTTTATTTCATACGGCCCTTCAACAAACAAAGATTCTGTAACTGCTTCTACAGATGGAATTGTTTTAGTAAAATTTTTGGGGTTTTGGGTGTGGATAAGCGCTGAGTGGATAAGTGTTTTTTCTGAATCACATGTGAATAACTTATGATTTTTGCGCCACTCTCCTTTTTTCTTGGTGGTTCGATACAGAGATTGACTCTCTTGGGTCTTTAATTTTTGATTTGGTGGGACAGAATTCTGAGTCATTGTTGGAGGAGGAGGGAATGATGTTGCGCTTGAAATAAGTCCTTTACATTCGGAAACAAGTAACTTTAACGTTTTATCTACATGAGGTACCAACGAATGGGTCTGTTCATTATTTAATATTAATTGTAATTCTGACATTTGTTTTTTACAGGACGAAAGCAATTTTTCTAAACTATTGTCATTTCGGGAGGAATTCTCAAGAGGTGGCGGATCAAATAAAGTGATTTCATTTAAAGTGAGTTCTAAGGGATCATAAGGAGTGTCAATATCTTCATTATCACTAGAATTTTTTATCATTATGACCGAATGGACTTTATGTATGTGTTTACATAAAGCATTGACATCATCGCAAGAGCATGTGTACATGTGACAACAAAGATGTGTGCACGGTGACTTATCACACTTGATGTAACATACTGCAGGCTCAGTGCAAACAGAAGAAATTACATTAACGGTATAATGAGTGTCCTTTCTTGACTGTGATTTAATTAAATATTCACTTCCTTTAAGAATTACGTCTTCATCTAGAATTAAACTGCCTTTCATATGGCGTGTATTTTCTTTATGTCTTTTACCTAAAGGTGGCTCTTCTGTCAGCCTTTTATACAGTAACGCTAAATGTATATCATCATCTAATTTTAACATAATATTTACAAGATCATCCGCTCTTCTATTAAACTTACGACCTAGATACACAGTTTTAATTTTATTATGGAGCGATTCACAATACATTGTGGTGTCCGTATCACCATGATCAAAATTACGGAAGCACATTGCCCATTTTTCGACTCGGTGACAATAATAGGATGAAAAATACTGACAAAAATCAGGGCAATGGCCTTTAAATGCAGATAAAAATTTTTCAAGCATTACTGAAAAAGATTCAACATTCTTTTCTTCAATTAATAAGTACAAACATTTGGATATCAGTGTCCTCAATTCCTGATCTTTTACTTTGTTGTGGAGCTGAGCTTTCCATGATCTTTTTACATGCCATTTACATAATAAATGAATGGGCTCTGGACCGAAAACATCTGCAAATGAATTATATAAAGCAGGATCATCATCCGTTATGTAGGAATTGACTTTTAAATTAGAAGATTTCAGCTTGATTGCTCTATAAAATGCAGTCATGGTGGCGGTATCGACTTTGTTTGTCAGAAAGTGTGCAACCGGATATCCCACACCATATTCATCGGGAACAACTAAATTAACAAGGTAAAAGTCATAAATGTTTGTGCTGTGTGTAGCATCGACCACTAAAATTTTTTCACACCCCTTGATCATTTCTTGCCTCTGCCTATCATTTTGCAAACCAAGCACAAAAAGATCCGGGTCTGATAGAATGTTATCAACTGACGGATCTCCTACTTCCATTGGTTTGCCTTGCGGTTTGTACAAAAGCACAGAATCTTTATCTTTTGAGGCTAAAGACTGTACAAGTAACTGAACAGACACAGCATCGTTCTTATTTAACCTTTTTTTCATTTTGAATTCATAATTCATCTTACTTATTTGAGTGGTGGAAATAAAATCTTCTTTTACAGGATGGGAGGAAATTGAGTCAACACCATTTGGCGCTATTTCTTCCTTGACTTTCTTGGCAGGGATTTCTTTTTCTAACAACAGATTAATATAATTTTTGGTATCCTCATGCCATCTATAATGCTTTACATGCTTAAACTTAAGCTCATGGTTATGCTTTGAGATATACTTAACATGAACAGCACCTTCAGTATTAACAGTAACAAACATCCTTGCAGGACAATCCGTATTTAATAGGGATTCTCCACCAAACTTTTTTCTAGGCGTTTTTGGAACACTATGAGCGCGAGCTCGGACATCAAATTTACAAACATAGTAATGGGTTGTTCCCGCTTTCACTTCCGTACTTCCTCTATCTTTCACAAACATTACATAAGCATTTCTTTCTTCCTCCTGTTTCCAATGGAAGAATTCATCAATAGAGGCAAATGAAAAGTAATTTATTCCCAGATCTATCTTATGAGTTTCCTCCAAATGAGTGACCATTTGAGAGTGGGTACGAAATAAGAGCTTGCAGCTAGGATCAAGACATTTAATGGATTGTTTGTTACCACTATTGCAAGTTTTGATATGTTTTCGGAATACGTCCATACTAGAATAAACATGGGAGCAATCAGGACATGCGATTTCCTCTTTTGCGCCGTCCGATGTTTCCTCTTTTGCGCCCTCCGATGCACTAGTGGAGGACTTGGAGACTTGACTGCACTGATCCAAGTGCTTCAATAACTCTGGAAGCAATTTACAACTGAAGGCACATCCCTCGTTAGGGCAATGCTGGTCGGAGCGATGAATGGCATCTGAAATTTCAGAAGGTTTACATCTGTTCAATCTTGTGTGATTGAAGAAGGCACTCTTGGTCTGGTAGATTTTCCCACATAGGAGACATGTTCTGGGATATGAAATCAGTTCTTTCGGGCCACCACCATTGACATCTTGTCTCGGCTTAGAATCAACGCAACAGGACCTGGGGAGAAAGAAATTAATTGTAAATTAGAATCAATAGGTTAGGTTATACTCGAGGTTAGGTTAGGTTAGGTTATTTAAGTTGAGCTCAAATTTAGTGGCTTTTTTTGTTTTAAAAAAAGGTCGTAACTTTATATTATTGTTATATTATAGGGCAACCCCTAGAGAGGGTATTTTAATATAGTATAAGCACTGTCCTCCCTCCCAAGCAAAATATGCTAGATATATAGCTATCTATATTAGCAATTCCTAATTTTTGAGACTAAAACAAAAACTGCATATGAGACTTAACTTACATTTTTTATGGCTCTCTTTCTGATTCACTTGTTGGTTCAGTAGCAAATTTTATAATTAGTTCAGGGCTTGAGCGACTTAGGGGTGATCGAAATTCCCGACTTAAGCGCTATACAATCCGAATAGGGAAAAAAGGTGGCCAAATTGCATGTAGATTATGGGAAAAATTTTCCGCAGCCGTAATTCCAACGGGAACATGGCGCTCAAGCCCTTTGAATATTTGCATCGTTAAAATGCCTAAAAAATCAGGTTTTTTCTCATTCGGGTCGGTGGAGGTGCATTCAAATACGCACTTGCATCATCAAGCACATGTTTCCCTAAGTATTTTTACACGAGGAATCGATTTTACTGGTCTTTAAAACGATCTATCGTTGTATTTTATCGATATATCGATTTTTCATCCGATTTCTGAGAAAAATTTGGTAATTTTTAACATTAACTGTATCAAGTTATATTAATTAGTGATATATAGGCAAAAGTTTTAATGCATAAGTAAACTAGTGTTCACATAAACTTTTATACACAAGGTACTTACCCTCAAAGCAGCGTACACTGACCATTCTTCAGTTTGGGTACTAGATGATGGCCGGAATGCCGGGATTCTCGGCGTTGCAGCGATCGCGTTTCATGGCTCATCAGTCGAAAAAACATTTTTTTCGAAATCTGACGACGGGTGTTTAGTGAAGATGAGTTGCCTTTTGGCATCAAATGAGGAGGACAAAATCCTGGCTCCACAGGACAACACTTTCATCGAATTCTCACACATCTCAAATTTTCGTTTTTACCGTGTTTTTTTTTTCCAAGATAATTTCTGGATGATAGAAAAGACACAACTGACACGTACCATACGTGTTTTCATAGATAATTTGAGTAAAGGAATCGATTTTTGTGGTTGAAAAATTAAGATATCGATTTAAAATACTTCTTTTAATGATCTATCTTTTTGCAAGGCGCTGAAATTTCTGTATCATCAAGGGAAATAAAGTTATTTTAGGACTGAATCGAGATGTATGTGGAAACTTATGTATGTATGTGTTAAACTTTTATGAATCGTACCTTAGTTGTCAACATTTCTACGTACTTTAAGCAGGTGTAACTTCGGTACTCTTTGTATTTTTTCAGGAGGAATGTATTTTTGAAGTCAAAGTGTCGATTTATCAAAGACTTGCATTGATGAATCAAAATTTCTTGGGATATACACAAAAAAAAAAATCGATTTTTCGGACGAAGTATCGCAAGAAACGATATTTTAAATCGATATCTTAATTTTTCAACCACAAAAATCGATTCCTTTACTCAAATTATCTATGAAAACACGTATGGTACGTGTCAGTTGTGTCTTTTCTATCATCCAGAAATTATCTTGGAAAAAAAAAACACGGTAAAAACGAAAATTTGAGATGTGTGAGAATTCGATGAAAGTGTTGTCCTGTGGAGCCAGGATTTTGTCCTCCTCATTTGATGCCAAGAGGCAACTCATCTTCACTAAACACCCGTCGTCAGATTTCGAAAAAAATGTTTTTTCGACTGATGAGCCATGAAACGCGATCGCTGCAACGCCGAGAATCCCGGCATTCCGGCCATCATCTAGTACCCAAACTGAAGAATGGTCAGTGTACGCTGCTTTGAGGGTAAGTACCTTGTGTATAAAAGTTTATGTGAACACTAGTTTACTAATGCATTAAAACTTTTGCCTATATATCACTAATTAATATAACTTGATACAGTTAATGTTAAAAATTACCAAATATTTCTCAGAAATCGGATGAAAAATCGATATATCGATAAAATACAACGATAGATCATTTTAAAGACCAGTAAAATCGATTCCTCGTGTAAAAATACTTAGGGAAACATGTGCTTGATGATGCAAGTGCGTATTTGAATGCACCTCCACCGACCCGAATGAGAAAAAACCTGATTTTTTAGGCATTTTAACGATGCAAATATTCGAAGGGCTTGAGCGCCATGTTCCTGTTGGAATTACGGCTGCGGACAATTTTTCCCATAATCTACATGCAATTTGGCCACCTTTTTTCCCTATTCGGATTGTATAGCGCTCAAGTCGGGAATTTCGATCACCCCCATTGAGCGTTCGCAGCTGCACTGATGGCAGTGTTGGGGCGAGGGACCGTTTCAGGCACAAATGCGAGCATATTTTAGGGGGGGGGGCGTTTGTTTTGAAGACAGGAAAAATCTTAAATACAAGATTCCCAGTGCAAGAGTTGTGACTCTTTCCTGGAGAGCTACAAACTTAATGATGTTACGCTGCCGCAGGCCACTTCTCGGAGAGTTGTGGCGGCAAAGGATGAAATGCTGTCTGCTGAGCATCATCCAGTCATGCTAAAGATGCAAGTTTTTACGATTTTAGAGTATTTTGAATGTTGAAACATGAGGCCTGACACTTAGGACGTGGGAAAGGCTGAGTAGACACGCTGCAGAAAAATTCTGATATCAATTTAACTTCTCGCATGGCCCCTGATACTTAACGAGAAGCAACCACACGCGAAACTTTTCCCCAATGTCTCTTGTCACCGTTTCATTAACTCCATTACTCATGCGCTATTAATTTTTCAGACTTTTCTGTTTGAAATTTCAGTCGTCAGTTCGTATGATGTTTTAATGTTTTAATTTTGCTTTGGAATTAATTTGAGTTTGTATTATAGGTTCTTTTGGCACTTTGGGTCATTCCATATAGAACCTACCAGCCATGCAACCGCCCAACTCGGATTTTGATGATAAATTTTTTTCTTGATCAGACCACCAAATAATGAACTTCTGCAAAATATTAGGTCTCAAATCGGAAAACTCACTTAGATATGAATTTTTGAAGTTTTAAGAATTTTCAAGAAAGAGACTTTTCGAACTTCCGAGAAAGAGAGGGTCATTTTTCCGAAAAAAATTCACCTCGGGCCTATTTTTCGTCGGATTGAAGTGAAAATTTGACACAATGTCAATAAAAGTATGTAGACTTGAGAAAAAAATGCATAAAATGTTTGACTTTACTCATTGATGTGCTGCGGTTGATTGTTCGTTGTGATTTTGTCTGATTTTAGCGGCAAAACCCTCCCCCCTTCAAATGCCCATAACTTTTGAGCTGCAAGTTATTTTTTGCTCCAATTTTTTTTAAAATGCTCCTAAGAGTATGAGAAAGACGCCTAAAGAACAATTCTGATGGCGTTTCGGGCTTTAGTACTTTTTTTTTCACTTTTGTCCAAAAAAGGCCTGAAAAACTGAAAGTAACACCAAAATTATTCCGATAATCGTCCATTGCCCTAAATAGTCAACTCAAAAATCGCTCAATTTTTGCCTGAATGGTCCTTACTGTGTGTACAATATGTTTGAAAAATAAAATCAATGGTATTTTGGGTTCCAATATCTTTAACTTCGAGTTTTTTCCGAAAGAAGGCAAGCAAAACTGAAAAACACTGAAATTACACCAATTATCGGCCCTAACTTTGGAGTAGCAACTCAAAAATTGCTCACATTTTTACTGAATGGTTCTCACTGCATGTGAAATGCGTCTGAGGAATAAAAGTGATGGTATGTTGGGTTTCCATAACCCTTCTCCTAACATTTTTACTCAAAAGAGGCTCCCTTAACTGAAAAAAGCGCTGGGGCGAAAGCGAAAGGGAGGGGAGAAATATGTACAAAAATCATGTATTCAGATATTTTACGATAAAAAAATAGAATGTTATCAATGAAGTAACTGTAAGGCTTGCCCTTGATTCACTCAATTCAGAACTTAGTTCCTTTTTCAACTCGAAGCATTAAATTTACTTCCAAAAACTTTTTAATTTTCAGATCTATAAAGTAGACTGTTGCTGATTAAGATCATGATCTTGTTTGCCTTCAATAATTACTCTAACCCAGAGTAAGTTAAAGTTATGCTAGAAATCTCAACAAATTCGTATGTTGCATGTGTGCATAATAGGCATTGGTTCTTTGGGCTTGCTCTATCCAAATCAGAGGAAGGCAGCGATTCTGAGTTTTCATTTTTGTATCCGTCCGCCTCCTTGAAAATTAAAAAGGTTTTTGAAGTAAATTTAATGCTTCGAGTTGAAAAAGCAACTAAGTTCTGAATTGAGTAAATCAAGGGCAAACCTTACAGTTACTTCATTGATAACATTCTATTTTTTATCGCAAAATATCTAAATACATGATTTTTGTACATATTTTTCCCTCCCTTTAGGAGTGAATCCCTTGCTATATTCACTCCTCAAGTTAGTGTGCTTCCCATACAACAAGAGGCCTTTGGTGAAAAATCTGGGCCCCCAATCAATTGCTTTTTCAATGTAATGGTCGGTTGATGAGATTTTCCTAGCGCTTTTTTCAGTTAAGGGAGCCTCTTTTGAGTAAAAATGTTGGGAGAAGGGTTATGGAAACCCAACATACCATCACTTTTATTCCTCAGACGCATTTCACATGCAGTGAGAACCATTCAGTAAAAATGTGAGCAATTTTTGAGTTGCTACTCCAAAGTTAGGGCCGATAATTGGTGTAATTTCAGTGTTTTTCAGTTTTGCTTGCCTTCTTTCGGAAAAAACTCGAAGTTAAAGATATTGAAACCCAAAATACCATTGATTTTATTTTTCAAACATATTGTACACACAGTAAGAACCATTCAGGCAAAAATTGAGCGATTTTTGAGTTGACTATTCAGGGTAATGGAGGATTATCGGAATAATTTTGGTGTTACTTTCAGTTTTTCAGGCCTTTTTTGGACAAAAGTGAAAAAAAAAGTACTAAAGCCCGAAACGCCATCAGAATTGTTCTTTAGGCGTCTTTCTCATACTCTTAGGAGCATTTTAAAAAAAATTGGAGCAAAAAATAACTTGCAGCTCAAAAGTTATGGGCATTTGAAAGGGGGAGGGTTTTGCCGCTAAAATCAGACAAAATCACAACGAACAATCAACCGCAGCACATCAATGAGTAAAGTCAAACATTTTATGCATTTTTTTCTCAAGTCTACATACTTTTATTGACATTGTGTCAAATTTTCACTTCAATCCGACGAAAAATAGGCCCGAGGTGAATTTTTTTCGGAAAAATGACCCTCTCTTTCTCGGAAGTTCGAAAAGTCTCTTTCTTGAAAATTCTTAAAACTTCAAAAATTCATATCTAAGTGAGTTTTCCGATTTGAGACCTAATATTTTGCAGAAGTTCATTATTTTGGGCGGTTGCATGGCTGGTAGGTTCTATATGGAATGACCCCTTTTTGTGTTTTAAGATGACGTTCCCCAAACATGTTACATGAAGCCAGTGTGACACAAACTCAGTTGTTGTGGCAGCAGCTATATGCAGGCAGATTATTATTGAAACAGACTTTTGGTATTTAAAACCGTACTTGTGAGCAAAATGAGACTCAAGAAGTTTTTCTCAAGAGAGGCGGTGACAACTAAACGTTGCTTTCGATTTTTTTCTCCCCCTTTTGGAGGTATTATGAGTAAAATTTATGATGATTGATTACGCCATTAATATCAAAGGCAACTTTATTATCTACTAATTTACCTAGGATCAAATGTAACCCGAACTTCATGACAATCAGCGTAGCTCGGCCAGATCACTACGTTGAGACGTTATGTTACAAAGAAATTGCGAGGAAATCATTGAACAAGCGCTCTTAATTTTATAAAAATTTAATTTACCGGTATCTAAGCAGGATCTGAGGACAAAGATGAGGTTCAAAAACTCGTCAGGAAGCGGAATTTTATGCAACGCAGATGAACATTTATTGATGTCCTTTGTCGTTTATAGATGTCTATGATGATGTAAGCTCGAATTTGAGGCAACACACAGGCACATTTCATTCAGAATAGATGTGTTGTGATGCTGTACATGAGCATTTTTTGCAAATGTTTCTTATGACGAGAGAATATGCTGAGGAAACAAAGCGGCGCGGAGCAGGTACAAGAATTATGAAGCAGTAGCCACCTATAACAGAGGATTCCAAATAAAAATTCCGGCACACTTAAAAAATTTGATCATAAACAGAGGGTAATAGGGAAGAAAGTTACTTAAAATATTGGTGATGAAAGAATAGGGGCTATATATCAGGCCATAGTTGCCTTGTCAATGCTGGGCAGGAATAATTCATTGTTTGAATAGCAAAATTGATCTTTTGCACGCAAGAGATCCAGCTGACTAATTACACTTCGTGTGGGTGAATTCGCTCAAAAATCACGGTGGGCACGTCAAAATAATCTGAATTTCACTCCTCAGCGCCCAATCTGCGTAGTTTGTAACATGCTTTTTCAAATTTACCGCATGTGCTGACAATTATTTTGGGTGGCCAGCACGCACGTTTGCCTAAAGAGAGACCTTACTCTAAATAAACAAACAATCTTGGGAACTGTTTAAAATTCTCTTTGCATAAGATTTTATTTGATTCAAACTTTTTGTTTTTCTAAAGTAAAGAAAGAAAAAGGAAATGAACACTTGAAAACAATGGAAATCATCCAAAAGGAAAAGGTAGTAAAATCGTTTGTTTACTCAGGTTAGTTTCTCATACTGCAAACTGGTCAGTGAAGACTGAGAAAAACTGCTCGCAAACGCAGGAAACTTGAAAAAGCTGGTTATAAACTGTGCAGATTGCGCGCTAAGGAGTGAATATGAGACAATTGTGATGTGCCCAGCGAGACTTTTGTGCAAGTTTACCCGAAAAGGTTATGTTTATTTGGCTGCATCTCTTGGGTGTAACAGACCCAATGAAAAGGAAACAAAAATGAAAATTCATTAACTTACACATCAAATTTTGCGTGAAGCTCTTCAATCATGGCATGAAATTTGTCAAAAGGCACAGTAGTGATAGAAGGATGTTCTGCCATCTGTGAAGGGAAAAAAAGAGCTGTTAGATCAATAAAGTAAGTATCATGCTTTATGAATACGCAGCGTTTTATCACTGAAGATATTGACATATGAGTCTTGCATGCTCATGAACTATGTGCAGCTTCAGACTTCCTCTTGCCCTTGACATAAACTCTCCTGAAAATGATGCAACATTTACTGGATATCATCCCCTTTCTCCTAAAAAATCAGCTCTGTCTCAAAACTTGTATGGAAACTATTTTAAATTTTCAAAAAAGGGTAGCAAAGGACATGTTTTTACATGACATCATTCAGCATTAGACTCCCGGACTAACCCACAGGCAAAGCGTAAATTATAAATCGCCTTAAAGAATGAGGCACAGGACATCTTTTCAAAAATAAACCCATAACGTTCGATGGCTTTTCGAGGAGACCAAATTTGTTAAGAAAGAGGACTTTCAAGATCATGGTTTAATGTAAGAAACTCTACGGCAAACAAAAAAGGCCTGATTTCCTGAATTAGTGTGAGCAGTGAGAGAAATTTCTTTAATATTCCAGAATATTACAAACTTAAGTATGTTTGAGCAGTTTACCAAAATTCATAGATGCCCTTTGAATGCAATTATTAATTTGTCTGCTGTGCTTAGAGATACAATTCTGTTTTTCAATCAAAATACTCATATGCTCCATAGGAAAAAAAATCACTAGGGTTCAATCAGGTAAAGAATACTCCAGAATGTTATTTAGAACATTGCTAATAGCGTTATCTATCGGAGGTCGGCAAAACACGACAAAAACAATTACCCGCGAGATGGACGAATTGACTCATCAATACATGTATGTCTCAGGCACAGCATGATGAATATACTCGTCAATACATGCTAGTGGATTAACAAAGTTTTGCACATTATGTTTCAGCTTCATGTAAGTAGGGCAATGCTAGTATATAGGTTGCTCATCGTGAATGCATAATTCAATTTAACCTTTTAAGAGCAACAAGATATGTGAGTATTGTATGTTTGATGATAGAACTTACTCTGTGGCCGAGATGATGAAGTCAGAACAGTATTGGAGATTCAAGCTGGCAAAATGCACCTGAGTTTCACAATCTATAAAAACAAGAAACAAACAAATTAAGAACTAAATTAAAACTAGTTCACAGTGCAAATGAAAGTACAAAAAAGCAATTATTGAGTGCTAAGGCATTTTGGGTCCGAGCATGATCCTGTAGTTCTCGTCATGAGGATTCCCAGCTACAGCGATATATTTTTCCAGGGTTGGTGGACTCAGTCGAGCCAAGTTAATTTGAATGAACAAATACCTATGCATGAATTGAAAACATTAACTAGGTTTTATGATAGACCGCTTTAGTGTAACCTAGGAACAGTGTTCTGCCTTCCCCGGACGCCATGCACCAAATGCTCCTACAAATTGGGGGAGGGGGGCTGAAATTCTGTGGCGCCTAAAATATTTAACGGATTGAACTGGCACCGTTCGCAGCGCAGCCCAAGAGCAAGAAGGTTATTTTCATTTGCCATGGCCCGTATGCAAAGATTTCATGTGACTCCTAAGAATTGGGCTTTCAGGCCTAGGTGGCTTCTAAAATTATAGGGAGAAGGCAGAACACTGCCTGGAAAACAAAGCAATGTTAGGTTCTGTTCTTGCAGCTGAGATCAGATTTGTTTAAATGAAACTTCCACTAGTCACAATTTGGGGCAGAAAACAAGACTTTCGACAGTTTTCTCACTCCTCACTTGCATTAATCTCAAACAGACTATACTTAAATTTCCAATTTTCCATTTACGAGGGGACAGACCATAAAACTTATTGTGGAGACCACATAGTGACCGAGTTCAGTGACTTAGGCGCATGTTAAGTAAGTAACGCCACTCACATTCTCTTAGCCCTCATGGATTTGGCAGCATGCTGCACAATTTTAACTCTTAGTGACAACCCATAACCTGGGAGGGTAAGGCACATTAACTTTAACTATCAAATGCAGATTTAAGAGGCCAAATTTCAGGCGAAGGCTGTCCTAAAGATGACAGGGGTTTCTCTAATGTTCTTGGCTGTTACTGACGTGTACTAGGAAGAAACCTTGCAGATTGGTATTCGAAGAATGGATAAGATTCTTCCAGACAAATGGATTGATGTAGAATGAAAGGAAAGAAGATATTCACTTACTTGGCACTGAAATCCTTAAGGACCAAGAGGGTTCATTTATGGATCCCAAACAAGCACATCCAAAACCAAAACTAACACTGACTAGAAAAGAAAAAAACTTTCAACAGATCGCGGATCACGAAACTAAAAGTGACTAGAAATGAAACGTTCAAAGTCCAAACCAAAACCATCCAAAACTGACTAGAAAATAGAAATGAAATTGGTGGCAGAAGATCGTGGATCAGATCACGTGCATTACACTGAGAATTCAAATCAATATGGCGGAACGTCAACAATGGTGACCCGAAACTGAGCACCCCGAACGAGCACCAACCACCCCGATAATCCATCAATCCGGTTTGTTTTCGGGGTGCCCTGTTGACTTGGTCGACGACCAAGTCGTCAGTCGGAAAAACCCCTGATACAAACAAGCAGAGACAAGAAACTGGCTGAGTAGAGGTTATGTTCGTTCCGCGGCAATCCAGGCTTGCCAAATTAACAAAACAAATTGGCTCTATCCTTTCATATCAATGAAGTTGCGTAAGCTGATGGGTGGAGGACAGCTTTGCGAATCACGGTGGGGGTACCAGGGAGAGGGAGGCTACAATGTGATGGTTGAAATCGTATTATATTTGCCGGCTGGAGC
>NW_017547211.1:3960739-3988396 GCF_001854935.1 Bemisia tabaci | reverse complement strand
GGGGGGGCGGAGTTGTGAAATATTAGGGGGGAAAATAAAGCACTTATTTGAATCTTATTTCACATTATTTCTTCCTATTAAGAACTTTCATCTTTTGTAAATAAACACCAAGTCAATTTTAAAAAAAATAAAACTGAATCACTTCGCCCTATCCTAAGTAAAGGTGCTCGCGATAAGTTGCGATTTAATCTAAGAATGGATCGCGACGGTCAACGTCGATTTATTGAAAGATTATCCGATAAAAAATTGCAATTTCATTGCATACATTACTCTATATAAAGCTGCTGTTCCCACTCACTCTGCCCCCCCTAGATAAAAATTGGCCGAAGCGATTTCCTTTAAAATTGGTAAACGCTTAGGTATTGTAATGAGGAGTTGATTAAAATTATTCCCATTCAAATCCGCTGCCTCGGATGCCCGCAAGAGCGAAAAGTTATTTCTCCATATAGTATTACATTGGAGATACGCGGTTGTTTACGCGCATCGCGCCGAACAGGTTCAATCCTGTTGCGTGACGTCACTGCCTTACAGACGAAATATAAGGTTTTAGGAGGTATTTTTCAACGGATTTTCGTGAAACGCGGAATCCGGGGGTACTTTTCGACGGGAAACTCGAATTTTTGGTCAGATTTTCAAAATTTCAAAATCCAAGATGGCGGCCGTGGCCTAAAATGCTAAGTCGGCTCCTGTTTGATCGATTTTCGTGAAACTCCGTATCCGGGGGTATGTTTCGACGGGAAACTCGAATTTTTGGTCAGATTTTCAAAATTTCAAAATCCAAGATGGCGGCCGTGGCCTAAAATGCTATATCGCCTCCTGATATCGATCGATTTTTATGAAATTCGGTATTAGGAGGTGTATTTCGACGGAAAACTCGCATTTTTGGTCAGATTTTCAACATTTCCAAATCCAAGATGGCGGCCCNAGATTGAGGATAATCGCTTGTATGCTGATGATTCTAGCGATTTTTGAAAAATCGTTGAAAATTTGCGACTTAATTTCAAAATACCGCAATTTTTCCGTTGAAAATGCTAAATGATACGAGTGAATCCTAGATACTGCCACACCTTGAAAATTTTGACTGGGACGGAATGATTCTTATTTTCATCCACTTGCTACTCCCGTGGGCAAGAGGGAACCGCCTTATCAATTTGAGGCAAATTATGTTCTTTCAGATCAGATGATTCTTTGATGAAGCGTGTCGACGCACAAAAAACGCCCTCAAAATGAAAAGATACTTCCTGGCGTGGTCTCAGAGCCCGAATAGTTGCATCTTTTGAAAAACCAGTTCACACTGCAGCAGCGTAGATTAGCGAGTAATGTGGTTGCTTGCGATAATTCTTTGATGAAACGAGTCGACGCATAAAAAACGCCTTCAAAATGAAAAGATACTTCCTGGCGTGGCCTCAGAGCCCGAATAGTAGCATCATTAGAAAATAAAATCAGAAGTATCGATCTTGTGGACGGCGATTTACGCCGTAATAAGAAAATCGATGAATATTATCGCATGCACAGAAAATTTTCAATAAATTGAGGAAAACTTCCGATTCTATCGAGTGCGATTATGTAGAGATAAAAATGCAACAAGATTGAGGATAATCGCTTGTATGCTGATGATTCTAGCGATTTTTGAAAAATCGTTGAAAATTTGCGACTTAATTTCAAAATACCGCAATTTTTCCGTTGAAAATGCTAAATGATACGAGTGAATCCTAGATACTGCCACACCTTGAAAATTTTGACTGGGACGGAATGATTCTTATTTTCATCCACTTGCTACTCCCGTGGGCAAGAGGGAACCGCCTTATCAATTTGAGGCAAATTATGTTCTTTCAGATCAGATGATTCTTTGATGAAGCGTGTCGACGCACAAAAAACGCCCTCAAAATGAAAAGATACTTCCTGGCGTGGTCTCAGAGCCCGAATAGTTGCATCTTTTGAAAAACCAGTTCACACTGCAGCAGCGTAGATTAGCGAGTAATGTGGTTGCTTGCGATAATTCTTTGATGAAACGAGTCGACGCATAAAAAACGCCTTCAAAATGAAAAGATACTTCCTGGCGTGGCCTCAGAGCCCGAATAGTAGCATCATTAGAAAATAAAATCAGAAGTATCTTCGGCGACTTTGATGCGACTCACTAGCTCCTCGTAAATAGGTAGAAACAAATGACCTTTCATCCTCGGCCCCAAACTATGACCAGGGACCATTTTACCCTTAAACTCGTCTCTCTGGATCAAAATGTTAATTTTCTTTTATGATTAAACTGCTTTTAAAATTGAATCTTATTAAGTCTTCGATTGTCAACAACTAACAACACATCACAAAAACGTGCTGCATGTGCGAGGAGCCGAGGACATACTATAGACGGAGTTTTTAGGGGACTTTTTTTAGGGCGGGGGTAGGAAAGGGTATCACCGGATCAAGTTTCTAGTTATGTTTATCGAAATCGAAGTGGAAGTGAAATAAAAGGGATCAAAGCGCCACCAAATAACGTGCGGGCTGACAAGGAATACCTCTGAATTTAGTGTTCGGGATTTTTAATTGATCCTCTTGAAAAATCGATTAGATCGCATCGATTTCATTGGGTTCGATTAAGCGTGTGCATCGATTTTGTTCCTCAAAATAGAAAATTTCGATTTTTGCAAACCGGATTTGTTAAATCGTTAAGGGAGCCGATTTTTGTACCAAAACTTGAGCAAACTTCCCGGAAATGTTCATCCGATTTTTTATTCGCATTTTGAGCCGTCGCAATTTTCGATTTTTTCAAATCGATTTTTCGGAAAATTGACTTCTTTTCGCAGGAACTCCCGACACGGCGCGTCGTCGTTTTGTTCTCACGGCCAGCAAACAGCGTACAACTACAAATTATAGTAATTCTCGACAGTGGCATGGCGTGAATTGCGATATATCGATTGTTATGCCATTTATGCCCGAGGGAAAAGGATCGATAAACAAGGCATTTGCAGCGAACACCATGTTAATCGATTCTTTACCATAGCTTCAAATGGGGAAATATCGATATATATCGAATCACGCCACGCAACTGTCATTGGCGTGGCGTGCTTTGCGATGTATCGATATTTTCCGATTTGAAGCTGTGATAAATAATCGATTATTAAGGTGTTAGCTGCGAACACCCTGTTTATCGATACTTTTCCATAGGTTTAAATGGCCGATCAATCGATATATCGCAAAGCACACCTCGCCACTGACTCGATCTGCGCGCCTTCGTCGTTAGCCGAAGGGAGAAAGAGCATAAAAGTGGGCACGTGACTTTTCATTCAATGGACAAAGAACATGGGCGCTAATTTCGCATCAGTGCTCGGTGCCACGAGCAAGACCGAAATAGATAAGTTAACTCATTCCTCTTATCAATTTTCTGTTCGCCGTAAAGCTGATCCCAGTTCGAAATTCATCATTTTCTCGCAGGAATGTAAAATCTGCAGATTCCGCATCGAGCGCGCGTCATGACAGACGGAAGCGGTCGGAGCCACACCAAGCCTTGAATCCAAAATGGAAAAATGACATTTGCACATTCGAATGTTGCTAAAACTCCACCGACAAAACATTTATTTCTGAGACGAGTTTCGAATATTTCTTTCTTTGAATTTTCCAAATATGCTAGAGTAGGCTACGAGTGAAATTTTGTGAACATTTCAATATAAAAAATCAGGTAAGTTTTCCGGAAAATTCTTCTTTTATCAGAGGAAATTTGGCAACATATGGATGTTAATGCGTCGTTTTTCCTTGGCGCGGTAAAACGAAAGCTGCGTCGCACAGTGGGTATCGAGTCACTTTGAGAGGTCGGACATGAAATTTTTAACTAAAACTGCAAAATTTGATGTTTAATACGTCACATTATAAACTTTAAGGGGTGGTTCTGGAAGAGAATCTCACGAGGAAACCGATGAAGCCACTTTTAGGTCCTAAAAGTTTTGTATAAACGGAGCTGTGAGCTTTTAAAGTTGCCGAATTTCGTCCGACCTCTCCTACTGACTCGATCCACTGTGCGTCGAAGCTCAGCGTTACGCGCCACGAGCCGCACTATACAAGTGCAGGCCGAGAATGATTGAAACTTGTTGGTCTTACGTGATGAGGTTCAATGTCAATATTCACTTCAACATTGTAGACTTCATATCGAGGTGCTGTATCGGCTATAATTAATTGGAAACCTGGATCGTTCTCGTGACAACATCGAACGGATATAAACGATACAAATTCCTCTTTGTTTGAATCCGTCCTGAGTGAACCGTAGACAACGTACAGTGGAAAAAAAAACACGTTGGATCTGGAGTCCAGACTCTTGAAAACATTGACAAGAAAAAGGACTCTTGATTCAATCAGATTTAAGCTTAAATCAAAAGGAAATCCGCTCAAATTAAGAGGCTTGGTTCTTGATTCAAGCTTAAATCTGATTGAATCAAGAGTATTTTTTCTTGTCGATGTTTTTATGAGTCTGGACTCTGGATCCAATGTATTTTTTTTCCCAGTGCATCTTGATCCGCTTGCATTTTATGACACAAAACACGACAGAAATCACACCGACGACGTAAGTCCGCGATCGCATATCTCGTTTGCGGTGCCTGAAAATCTCCGCCTCTATGTAATTTTTTTAAAAGAGAACAAAATGACATCATTCCTTGAGGATTTTGCATAATTTTCTTCGCACAGAGAAGAAAAATCAGGGCCGTTTTAAAGAATTACCGTTGAGTAGTTTTCCGTTTGAAAAATGAAGTATATATGACACGAAGTCAGCGACGATCAGCCTGCTGGCAGGACTACTTTAATCCTGAAAGGATTGTGTCCTGCCGGCTTTTTTTTTCAATTGAACAAAGGCTCGAGGAACCCACATCTTGTGTGGTTGGGAAGCCTCCGTGTGCCGGCAAAACTTTTCTCGGGGACAGGAGACAGTTAAAAGTTTTTTGAACTCGGTGCGGTTACGCTTCAACTCTTTTAAGCTACCCTTTGAACGGCCATTCATATTGACCCCTCTTTTGTAAATCACTTTCAGAATCACAGGCCGGCTCTCCGTGAAGTTCCCAGCACAGCTTTTTGCAACTTTTTTCTGAGGTTATTATACGCGCGTAAAGCATCGATTTTATACGGAACGTCGAAAGCTTTGGCCGAATTACAAAACCAAATCCTCGAGAACACAAGTTTTCACCCGGTCAAAATTGCTGCGATTGGTGAGGAAAGCCGGCAACTTATTTATTGCAAGATAGTCTCTACTTGTGTTGTGTGTGTTACTCGCTTCCCAAAGTTCCATTACTATCTGCTGAAGTACAGACATCGCTTTATCTTCCAATTGTAAATGTACTCATGGTGTTGGCGGGGGCGGGAAGCATATTGAGCTATTGCGACTAACAGTAAATCCTAGCTTAATCCAGGATTTGGCGGAGTGCGTGATGCATGAGCAAGAACATGACGTAATTGTTCAAAATACACACACTTGACTTCATCATTACGTCACAATTCGTGAGGCGCGATATTCAATTGAATTTGCACAGAGTTTTTTTTAGACAGGATGGGCTGAAAGTCATAGAGAAAAAAAGGAGGTGTTTGTATTTCGGGCATCTTGGAATTTTTCATAGAGTATCTATAGCTTTGATGACGTCATTGGGTACAGCGACGTTTTTATCCTGTCGATTTTCTTGGAAATGGTGTAATTTAAGGGAAAAAGTCATTCTATAAAAAGTGCTTGAAATTATATAAAGAGTTGATTTAAGTAAAAAAATCGGACATTATGGTCCGTTTTTACAGCGTCAACATAACCCTCAACGAGCGTCTTGTTTACATTGATGACGTAGGTGGGTACAAATCCTCAAGATGCAAACACCTCCTTTTTTTTCTCTATGGCTGAAAGTTACCTGATGGCATCCAGAGCTCCTGAGCGGAAAAAGATAGAAAGGGCTCAGATTCAAAACAGTCCTTTTATAAAGAGGCTAATTTTATTAAGGTTGGGGCTTTGTTCTGAAGTGCCCCCTTACCCTCCAGGGACACTTCGGAAATTTCAAATGGCAATGTCACAGGTATTGAATTACCTGCAACTTGTTCATTTCTTAAACTTATAAA
This sequence comes from Bemisia tabaci, assembly GCF_001854935.1. Lineage (NCBI taxonomy): Eukaryota > Metazoa > Arthropoda > Insecta > Hemiptera > Aleyrodidae > Bemisia > Bemisia tabaci. The sequence continues at coordinate 3,982,324 of NW_017547211.1, read as the reverse complement.
TTTCTCGTGCATATTCACTAACTCATTAGGGATGACTGGATTTTGTCCATTTTCCTCTTTTTTTGCAGCTGATAGCTCCACTGATTATATGTAGCCAGCCAATAGCGTGTAGACTTGTTGTCTCACCACTTGTGACGTCAGCAAGTCTATAAAAGCTTGCGCTGCCCCAAAATCTTGGTCCCTTTACCATCTGACCCGTGCCCGTTGTACGATGTGCCCTCTCTCGCCTTATGCACATTTTCTAAGTAACTATTCAATCTTTGTAAATCTGTAATTCTCTTCAAAGTTCTTTAATACAATCTTTTCGGTTCAATCAATTCTTTCGTTCAAATTTCTGCTCTCCCACAACTCCGTTTAATTTTCCGCCGCGTCAAGGATTTTTTAGATGTTTTCAGTCCGTCTAAAACTCAACTAATCCTCCTGACGTGACAGGCAACCTAACTTTTGTGACATATCCCCGAAAAAGCGTAAGGTCGCCCTTGATTCAAATTGATTAAAAAGTTGATTTTTCAATTTTTTCCCAATAAGTATCACCCGATTGTCGAAAAATTATATCCTTTCCAACATATGGCGGTCCCCCGAAAGTTTTTGTACATCGGACATCAGCGCCCATCGGGCAATACATATTGAAAAGATATTCAAAAAGAAACTTTTTACAAAAAGCAAAGGAATCCTACCTGTCACAATTTCCATATGGCCTGAAGGCCTAATAAAATTGAAAGTTTCAAACTTTGATCAACCGCCATCTTAGTGCAGCGATAGAGACTTGCAGTTGACTCAAGAAAAAAAGAGAGGGGATGGAGAGAGACAGATATACCATAAGCTCTTTCCAACAGTGTATCCCACAAATTGTGGTTTGCCATTTGAAAATTTCAGTTTCTCTCCCGAAGGAGAAAAACTGAAGAGCTCCGAAGAACTTTCTTCGCAGGGACCTGAAATAGGCCGCCCTTCCTCAAAAAATCAGTTCCTCTGGCAATGAACGCAGGTTCAAATTAGAATCTTTTACCTCTATTTTTTCGTAAGTTACATACATTCCCGGAAGGCAACCGCGCGGACGACCTGTGAAAGGTTGGCGACAAGGGGTGGAGGAGGAGATCGGAAGGTGCCAATTGCCTGATGGTCTCCGGGAGGATGGAAGGCAATGGCGATTGGGCGTCGCAGAGCGCGAGGCTGCGCTATAAAAGTGGCTTCATGTATGTTTATACACTTGCAAGTTACTTCTGGCCCACCTTGTATGCGCAAACTACTCTATGATAAGTCTTGACCCTTAGAACCATACTCCTCTCAGTAAAAAACTTTCAAACATAACTTTTGTGTATTTTTTACATCGAATTATTTATACGGTCAGCCTTATTTGCAATTCGGCTCTATTAGTATTCAAAAAGTGAACAAAAATTGATGAAATACAAAACTACCACGGGCCGATTGTTGAGGCTATTCATGCTGAAACGACACGATAAGAGGCAAGGAAATAATTCCTCACTCTAGATTGATTTCATTGATTCGAAACATTCATAAATAATAATTGAAAAAAAATGTCTCATCTCATTCGCTCCAAAATTCCAATGTTTAAGCATCAAATAGTCAGTTAGAAATTTCTTTCCGCCATAAGGATCCATGTAGTTTCGAAACTTCGATCACGTATTCCTCGAAATAGCAAAAACAGCACTTATACGCCTTGTCCTCCAAGCCCTTCCATTATTTCTCGCCAAGCAAATAAAAATAGACGGACAGAGCCCCGTCCGAAATTATGACATTGTTAAAAATTAAACCGGTAGAATCTTATCTTAACCAAATATTTTTTTTAGACCATTCACCCAAAATATATTACTCAAAACTGTTAGAGATTAGTTACCTTTAAAAAAACGCCTTCAATACCTCTGAATACCACCCGAGAGACGCGGCATTTCGATACATGATTGTTACATCCTCTTAACACTACTACGGCCCATGAGTTGTTCAATGAATTACGAGAGATCAAATACTGAAGTACTTACAATATAGGTCGGTTTATAGCACTCCCTCGCGCTCTACAACTCCTAACCTCCACTGCTCTCACAAAATACAAATACACGAACACTGAAGTAGTTATAAAAATAAAATGGAATATATTTCCAAGGAACACAAATCATCAGTTAGCGAACACAAATAAAGTCGAACAATATGCATCACAAAAGGCTTAAGTAAAATAAAGGAAATCACGTGAACAAGGAACTGCGTATGAACGGACTGCAGAAATACAATGTCTGCGTAGAATTTTAAAAGCATCAATAAAAACAGATCATCCTCATTAAAAATTAATAACTATATTAATTCATTAATTATTTCAATTAATTGAATTAAAACAATTCAACCCGCGGGGTTGAATGGGGAATCGACCCCGCAAGAAATCCGAATTTCATGGTCCCGAACCTCCCCCTTCGGGAGTGAAGAGGGGCTCACGATCCCAAAAGTCGGGGTCCCCTAGAGAATTGCGATTCGATCGCACGAAAAATTCCACATAAATTTGCCCCCGTAAAAATTCAAAATTGGACTATTTAACGCTCATTAATGATCCCATAAAGAGGAGGATACCAGTCCCCTCCATAATTTCCCTTTGGTCAAAAATTGACGCAGATTCTCTGGAAAAAGATGGTTTCCCAGGTACCTAATCGACCCCAAGGAATCCCATTTTCATGGTCCCGAAGCCCCCCTAGTCTTCTTGAAGGGGGGGGGTTAAATGGAGGAGGCACAATTTCAAAATTCGGGGGAAATTGTGCCTCTTTTGTTGCCCCCATAAGGAAGGCCATAGAGAGGCTTCGGGACCAAGAAAATCAGATTCTTTGGGATTAATTACCAGGTAAACCATCGGAAGGTGTGTCGAGAAATTTGGACGTGGTCGTCATTGCTGCCAACCAGTGGCGTGGCGTGCTTTACGATCTATCGATATTTCCCCATTTGATCTATGGTAAATAATCGATTATTGAGGTGTTCGCTGCGAACACCCTGTTTATCGATCCTTTTCCGTAGGTTTAATTGGCCGATCAATCGATATATCGCAAAGCACGCCACGCCACTGCTGCCAACATGAAAATCGAATGTTGCAGACGCACCGTCGCGTCGCCCGGCGGGAATTTCGTTTTGTTGCATCGGAGGTTGGCAATAATCGAAAAATTTAATCGAATCCACTAGCGAAAATTGACCTTGAAAGTCCAAGAAAGCCGCGGCCTTCAAAGCTACTTCTTCCTAGGGGAGGATGAAGAGGGTGACTACAATCTCTCTCGGGCTGAATGGAGATGTTGCATATGTGAGAAATTTGCGATTTGACTGTTGATTCTCATGTAAAAGTTTGCAAGAAATACGATGTGGCCACTGGTTTTTTCTGAAAGTAACTCCAAAACTCAAAAACAGCTCTCAAGTTGAGGCCAAAATGGAGAGGATATCCCACGCTATCCTAAGAGTCCACCTCTACATCAAGACAAACTCTCCATGTAAAGATAGGGAGCAAATACATTGACAGGGCTGCCACTTTATTTGGGGGCTCCAGAACTGAAAACACGGCATCCTTGCTAATGTATTTGCTCCCTATCTTTGCATGGAGAGTTTGTCTTGACGTAGAGGTGGACTCTCAGGATAGCGTGGGATATCCCCTCCATTTCGGCCTCAACTTGAGAGCTTTTTTTGAGCTTGGGAGTTGATTCCAGAGAAAACCAGTGGCATCATCGTGTTTCTCGCGAATTTTTTTACTTACGAATCAACGGTCAAATCGCAAATTCCTCACACATGCAACATCTCCATTGCTCCCAAAATCTGGAGGGCGACCTGGCGACAAAAGAGAGCAGAGAAGGGCGGGGGTCAAAGGAGGCCGCTGAAATTGCAGCGTTCACAAAGGCATAGTTCACCGAGATGAGACTTTTTTCGAGCGTTCCCCCATCGGGGGCGGGGGCGGAGGGGGTGTCAGGGGTGAGAGGTGGCGACATTTGTTTACCGCCCCGGCGGCGGGAGGGGCGCGGGGGTGGGAATGAATAAACATTTTGACAGTGATGAACGGGCGCCGCATGAAATTAACACTTCACTTTTACAATTCACCGGGCTGGAGCCGGGGNCGCAGGAGAGATGGGAAATCACGGTCGGGAACTCGGGACCGCGACTTCACGCAGCGCTGCTCCTTTGCAGCATCCATCGGCACGCCCTTGCTGCCTTTGCGTGAGGTGAGCCAGAACCTAAGACACACGCCAATCTTGAGCTACAGCCTTTCCCAAGTAGCAGTGATCGCGATAAATTGCGATTTAATTGGAGAATGTATCGCGATTTTATCGACGTCGCGATTTATTGCAATATTATCGGGAGAAAAATCGCGATAAATTGCAACAAAATCGCGATATTATCGAACGCGATTTTATAGAGATAAAATTGCAATAAATTGCAATTTTTCATTAACGCATGAATGACGCATATGAAAGATGTTTCTATTCCGCCGCCGCCGTTTTTACCGAGATCCGTTGGTAACTTAACCATCTCATTTTTTTTTATCAATTATTAGTATAATGTTACAAAGACAGACTGGTAAGCTTACCTGAAAACCGGTATTTTTACTGATTTTTTCAGGTAAGAATACCACTTTTATTGGTAATCAATCCCCGGTAACTTTACCATTTTATCTCGGTAATTCTACCACAGTCGATAAAAACTATTGGCGTTTTTCCCAAGGTCCATCGGTAACTTTGCCATCTCACTATTATTGGTAATTTTACAGAGACAGAATGATGAGATTACCAATAGAACCTTATTTTACCAACCGTATTTCAAGGTATGAAATAAAATACAGAGGAGGGAAAATTAAAAAAAAAAAATCCAATGAAAAATCGGTGTCAGTCAACGCAAAGACATAAGTTGTGAGGTTGCGAAGCGCCGATCCATGTATAAGAGGCTTCAATTCGCACACGCAAGTCATATAGCGGTCATAGCATAGTGACAATGTGCTGGCCTTCCACCGTAGCGATTGGGGTTCGAATCCCCGCGGAGGCTCCGGGGATTTTACGCTCGTCTTCGTCAAAGGACCTGACGGCTGAACCTAACGGCAATCGGCTGATAACTTTAACCCCTTTTTTTGGCGATTTTATCAATCGCTAGGATCATCAACATCTGAGCGATCATCCTCGATCTTATCGCGATAAAATCGCAATTTTTTCGGGCCGATAAAATCGCAATAAAATCGCGAAAAGATCGAGGATAATCGCTCAAATGTTGATGATCCTAGCGATTTTATCGCCGATAAAATCGAGGATAATCGCGACTTTATCGGCGATAAAATCGCGATTTTTCCGTTGAAAAATGCTACTTGGGTTGAGCTTCTTCCTAGCATAGAGTACTGGAGTACATAGAGTCGTAATGTAAGTGGGTGAGCTGGCGCCACTTTTAAGCATTTTCCAGGTCCCGGATTCCAAGACTCCTGTGTGACGCCGGGTCACTTTTTCGATACATAATCGATTGTTCGCGATACACGGATACTCGGCCATCCAATGTAAACAAAGAAGATAGGAATCACCACGTATTCCACACCGCCATTTTGGATCGAACATATATCGAAAAAGTGACCCGAACACCGCGCACACCGGGCTCGGAACTCGTCGAGCAGAACATGGCGCCAGCTCTCCCATTTACATTACGACTCTATGTGCTCTACGCTTCCTAGTCACAGCAAATGGAGATGTTGCGAGGAATTTGCGATTTGACTATTGATTCTTACGTAAAAGTTCGCGAGAAACACGATGGTGCCACTGGTTTTCTCTGAAATCAACTTCCAAGCTCAAAAAAGCTCTCAAGTTGAGGCCAAAATGGAGGGGATATCCCACGCTATCCTGAGAGTCCACCTCTACATCAAGACAAACTCTCCATGCAAAGATAGGGAGCAAATACATTAGCAGGCAACATTAGCAGGGTTGCCGTGTATTCAGTTTTGGAGTCCCCGCATAAAGTGGCAGCCCTGTCAATGTATTTGCTCCCTATCTTTGCATGGAGAGTTTGTCTTGATGTAGAGGTGGACTCAAAGGATAGCGTGGGATATCTCCTCCATTTGGCCTCAACTTGAGAGCTTTTTTTGAGCTTGGGAGTTGATTTCAGAGAAAACCAGTGGCACCATCGTGTTTCTCGCGAACTTTTCCACAAGAATCAACAGTCAAATCGCAAATTCCTCACACATGCAACATCTCCATTTGGACGTATCTCCGCGAAATGGAACTAGAGACGTATGGGAAAGATAGGGTGTGCTGGATTCCCTTCGCACTAAGAGTAAAGACAATGCGAATCCCTTTCTGATTGGTTTCCGCCTTTTAGACCTTCGCAGTGTCACAATGGACCCCTGGACAAGGTACGAATTTAAGCAATCTAACACAAGTTTCTTGACCGGAATTTCACGTAGAACATGATTCGCGCAACGAAAATTACTGAAACCAACTCCTGACGGAGATATTAACATTTTTATTTCACATTGGTTACGAGGAATTTGAACTGCCCGCTCACAAGAAACTCAAAGCTCTACGTGAGTCAAATCGGGCACTACGACGGTTTCAGCAAGCTTCTCAATCGAGCAATGTTCATTTCCGACCATGTGTTTTACAAACTATAAGTAATTTACTACAGCTGAGTCAAAGCGTCAAGATTGAGGTTGCCAAATTTTTTATCGCAGAAACGTTCATGATAACGTTTAGCGCGCGATGTGAATCGCGTAGAGCATTGAGTTTCCATGAGCGGGTGGTTTCAATTCACGCACCAAGAATCATTAAATGTCTTCGAAAGGAGTTGATTTCGGTCATTTTCGTTGTGCGCATCGTGTTCTACGTGAAATTTTGGTTATAAAACATGCATCGGAATGCTGAAATTCGTACCTCGTCTCGTGGTCCATTGGGAATAAAAATTCCATTTTCATCAATTGCAAAGATTACATACTGGAACGGATCGGATAGTTGAGGACACCGCACTAAGAACAGCCTATAGGCGTATACAACAAGTGGTACGGAATATAATAAAACAATATGAACTATTCAAAACGATAATCCGGGTATCGGAACTTGGCTGTCTTGAAAACGTCTTCAAATGCGGCATGATACCTCACGCATTCCGGAGAGTTCAAATAGTTGTATCATTGCGCCTTAGAAATGCGACGGCAGATTACAATTGAAATAGCCTCCATACACGCTGGGCTTGTCAATTTCCTTTGACATTTTGCAGTGGTGAATGTATGGCTGAAGTGCGTTCCAGCTAGAATTGTATTTAGCAAATGGGTGGTTTTTATACGAGGATTAAAAATGAACAAGTGGTACGGAACAAAACAAAAGAATATGAACTATTCAAAACGATAATCCGGGTATCGGAACTTGGCTGTCTTGAAAACGCCTTCAAATGCGGCGTGATACCTCACGCATTCCGGAGAGTTCAAATAGTTGTATCATTGCGCCTTAGAAATGTGAGGGAAGATTACAATTGAGAACACCGTACCAAGAACAGCCTATAGGCGTATAGGTCGTTATTACGCCCATCTGTTTTTCGGATACTACGTACCCTGGACTATGCTGTGGTAGCGATAGAATATAGATAGGTAACGGCTCGAGGTCGAAAAACCTTTTTTTTCCGAGTTAAGTCAGGCCTCTGGATCGATGGGTGCAAGAACGACCTATAAACGGGCCTATAAGGTGCTAGTTACCCCTTCCTTTACTCACTATCGATATTCTTGCATTTTGCGTTAATCATGCGTGACTAAAATGATTTATACTTCATATTGCCACCAAAATGACTGTTGGGCGTAATAATGGTCCATAAACCGCTTTTTTAAATTAAAAATATGAGAGTATAAACCCAAAATGTATCGCAAAATCCACCTGGCATCCTTCAATAGAAGGGTTAGGTCACCCAAAAACACCAAAACAGGGTACCTGCATAGAAAAGTCTGCGCAGTACATCAAAAACAAAACTTTAAATGCGTTTTTCTCAAAACGCGGTTTCCAGTTATAGGCTGTTCTTGGTGCGGTGTCCTCAATTGGGGGTGCGCGATGAGAGACAAATGGATTGATAGAGAGAACGGAGGCAGGAATTCGGGAATGGGTTGATCAAAGATTTAAAAAAAAAAGTCCGATTTGTGTAATTTTTATTCCCGTTTGTGACATCCATAAGCCGCGTCGTCTCAACTCTCTCTATGAAGGGACTCTGGGGTGTGCTCGTGGTGAGCTGCATAAGAAACAATGTAAAAACAGGCGTGACTCCTTTAGGGGAACATGGAAAAGCGACATTTTAAACTAAGCGTCAGAATATGCTATTTCATGAGCCCTTGGCATAAGACAGGAGCGTTGTGGACAGGGCTCATGAGTTAAAGAGCGCTTCCGTTCCCGTCGTCGCATCGGCGCTGACGTCACTGGCGCTCTATAATTCCAATTCATTATTACTAACGATCAAACCCCTTCTTTCCCACCTGTCTGTGGTCTTGTTTGGCAGGAAACGTTGGTTTATTTTTCGGATTTATTTTGAATAGGAATTACCTTTTCCTGTTTCGCAAAATGTAAACATTGTCACTTTCTTCTATTTGTGTGTGTTTGAGTGTGAGCAACGTACTCTATAGCCCCTGAAAAATATGAAATATTTCACAGCCTAGTAAAATTTCATGAAATATTGCGCTGAAACCAATCTTTCATTTCTTTCTTACGTTGCATGCCACCCTGCGGAGGACCCACGATAAATTTGAAAAATTTTGAGTGCCTCTTGTTGAATTTTGAGTACATTTAATAATTGAATCAGTGAGAACGAAAACACGCCAACTCGGTAACACAAAAATGCTCAATTCGTATTACAAACAGCCAATGTCAAAGACAACAACAAAAAGGTCATTGCAGTTACCGCATCTGTTTCAACTTGGACCTTTAAAGTGTCCTTGAGGGCTTGTCTCTCGGCACCAAAAATCTTTTTCTCAGACTAACTTCTTCACCTACTGTGAAGTTTTGTGTGCGTCTTGATTATTTTCATTTTTTCGAGTTGGTGTGTTTTTGTTCTCACTGATTCTACTATTACTTTAGACTAAAATGGAATGGAAAATTGGGGATAACGAGAAAAATAATAAAGTCCCAAGTTATCTCGTTTTCCTCGGTCAGAAATGAATCAGTGAGTACCTACGAAAACACACCAACTCGGAAAAAAAATTGTTCAGGAAACACCTAAGCGCAGCGGGCGAAGAAGTTAGTTTAAAAGAAACCTTTTTGGTGCCTAAGGACAAGTACTTGGAGACTTTGTAAAGCATCAAGTTGAAATCGATACGCACCATGTTTGATGACGGAGAATTATGCGTTTAAAAATTTCTGAGTTGGTGTGTTTGCGTTCTCACCGACTCTCAGATACTGATTTTTCATAGTCTAGCCTGAAAAATTTATATTTTTCGACCTGAATAACGCTTGAATATTCATACTTATAACTTGTAACTTGTACTTATAACTCGTTGGTACAAGGTATACTGAACCGAAAAAAGAAAACCGCAAAATCGGATGGTCACCCGCTTCCCTTGAAATGGCCAAAAACTGGTATTTCCGATGAAATACTTCGATTCTTCCCTTTTCCCGTCACTGTTTCAAGCACTTCCGATTGCAATTTTGAAGTAACCTTTTGCGTGAAGATGCTTCTATCCATAGGTGTTACTAAACCGTAAAAAAGTGAAAATCGCAAAAAACCAGAATTGGTGTGTTTTCGAACTCGCCGATTCAAATGATTATTTCTGCGTTCTACATTTTCATGGCCACAAATCGGAGGTAAAAATCAGCCGAAAGGAGGACGAGTCGCACGGACTAGTCTTCAGGCGAAACGGGAAAAATGAGGGTTCGGAGAGTGCGGCGGTGGGGGAGGTTGGAAACAGGAACGGGGAAGTTACTCATTGACAAGTTGATGAATACATCCAAGTTGGAGACTCTGAACTTGAGGGCAGTATATCACTCGCGACGGATTTCGCAAGGTACACCACTCTCTTCCGATCCGATACAATGCATAAATTTCACCCGCTCTCATTAACGCCCCACCCTCTCCCGATAAAACAGCGCCTCCGCGCCATCCCTTAAGACCCCTTCTCTGTTTTGCCTCCGAGTTTTTCTCGCTGCGACTCCACCCCGACGCCCGCTGTGTTGATGAAGAGTAGTGGCATCTCCCGAGAATCCACCCTGGCGGGGTCGTCGAGCATCTTCGAAACCTCGAGGAAAAATTACTCCGTAAAAATTGAAAACTTCTTCGACTCACATCGCCCTCGATGCGAAAATATCCGCCGATAGGTTTACGCATTGTCTATGGGTCTGGCAAAGTGTATGGAGAGAAATTAATGTGTCTTTCGGTGGGAATCGCAAAACAATACCCCCCCCCCCCAATTTTTTCAGACGTGAAACAACGGATAATATTTGAATCGGGACGTGCCAAAACCAAGAATGTCCATTTTTCCAATCTGAAGTTTTTTTGAGTTCATAATACTTTTAGAGTTCATACAGTCATAAAAGTGATGAACAGACTCGTTTTGGGATTACGGACACCCGAAGACGAGTTTTAACGCCATTTTCGTGGTTGCAACCAACTCCGAAAAGTATTATCGACTCATATGAACTTAGGACTAGAAAAATGGACATTAGCATTTTTCGCACGTCCCTATTCATTTTATATTGTGGTTTTTGGGTGGATTAAGTCACTAGACTGGAAAAACTTCGCTATCAGAAGCAGCAGGAATAATTTTCAGGCGTAACGCACGGGCACGCACTCCTTGAGTGATTTTGGCTGCTGAACCAAAATGCATCACAAATTTTTTCCAAATTGCTCCAATTTACTTCCTTATATTAAAGTTTTTCCGGATGAAAATATCACGACCGAGAAAACCGGAGGTCATCAAGACATCAGCATGGAAATCTACTCACATTCAGTTTTTTAGTTCTCAGCAGCGGAATAATTGTGTTGTTTTGTTGACGAATGTAATGGGCTTCTTCACGAAGCCCACGCTTCAGAATTCACGCTTCGCCATTGGTCAATGCTCAACACCAGAACTGAGTCACGAACTACTCTACACTCAAATCGGTTGAATGAAAGGAAATGCTCGAATTGCCGTTAATTTCTGACGCGGAATAATATGAGATCTGCGTCATTTTAAAAACCGCGAAATGAACTACTCCGTGAAAATTGAATACAGCTTTGACTCATACCATACCCTCCATGCTCAACATTACAACTGGGTCACAATTTACTCTCCACTCAAATCAGTAAGATGTAAGAAATGACTCGGAATAGTATAATTTCTGACACAGATCTGATAATTCTAGGTCGAATCTGTTTTAACTTCGTGAAATTCGGACGTCATTACTTATAAATCGCAATTTCATACCAGTGGCGTGGCATGAATTACGATACATCGATTGATATGTAATTAAAACCTATGGTGAAGAATCGATTATTAAGGTGTTCGCTGCGAACACCCTGTTTATCGATCCTCTTCCATAGGTTTAAATGGCAGATCAATCAATATATCTCAAATCACGCCACGCCACTGTTTCATACAGAATATTTTAAAATATTGCACGCATTAATTTCAAATAAAAACAGTGTATTACCACAATCAAGTTTAATTCAGTTATTTGCGGTTCAGGTTGTTGTTGATCTGGTAAGTAAAGTAAGAATTTTCCATACGCGGCTAGATTTTAAACCGGTAGTTCTTCAATTGGACGGAATAACGTATGTAATTAGTAAATCAGAATAATGGATACCCCTCGACACAACATAGGTTCACAATCTCAGGAAGGGGAACTCGTATTTGGCGCAGCACGCAGATATGGAACGAAAATTGCGTCACAGCTAACTGAAGGCGTTTCATTGGTTTCATTGACACGACATGCGGTGGCTGTCGACAACTGCGGTGATTGTGTGTGGGCATAATTGATGCTAACAGAGTCCATAAAGTTCACTGCTGCTGAAGTTTTGAAATATTGGGAATAATCCAAAGTTTCACGTTGAAAACAAAAGGAAATTTCAATAGAACCTGTTACGAAAACACTCACGAGGGATAGCAAAATTTACAATGGATAGTTGCTTATATCTCGAGAACGAAAGTATAGGTTGTTGAAAGACGGGTTGGCTCAGTCTTCCTCGTATAAAGCTGGAGTTTCTTTTCCCGGGGGAGGGGAGGATTTCATCCCCGGTCAATAATTGCCACAATAATGACAAAATGGATGTTATAAAGAAGATCCCTTGTGGTAAAATATGGCGTGCAAGTCTAATTGTGGTAGTCGGACTATCTTCATTACTCAAAGCGAATGTTGATCGTTAGATTCCGAAGAGGGTTCTTACAGAACACAAGAATACCTCCCTCCCTGCAAAACAATTTTCACACTCCTGAATATACTTTAAGAGAGTCTCCAAAAAGGAGGGCTCAATTCTTAAACCCCAGCTAGGTTAGGCGGAAAAGTTGACAAAAATCGACGAGATAGTAGGAAAAATTTAACTTTTCGATCGCTTCATGTGCTCTGCGTGGGCACGAGGGCACCTTAAAGCAAAAATTGATAGCCAAAGAGCGACGCCAAAAACGACCGTTTTTTGGCACAATTTGGGCCAGAAGGGATTTTTCTGAAACCGGGCCCAAACGATACCTTATGATACCCTAAAACTCTGGTAACAATTTTAGCTTGAGTATACGCACGGTTTTTGAGAAATGAGGGGGCAAAGTTGCCAAATCGCCATCATTCTGGACAGCATTTCTACAGCAAAAAGACGGGGAAAATGGACGAAAAAGTTACACCTTTGATGGGTTTTGGCTGTAAATGTTCTCATTGGGCCCCCAAGCATTTAAATGTGTTCGGTTTCAAAAATTTTGGTCGCACAGTGGTCCAAAATGGGGGGAAATCGTCGATAAATCAGGATTCTTTGTCAAATTTTTAGAAATGGAAGTAAAATTGTCGGTCTGCTGCAGTTTTCATGGCTGACAATGTTCGTATCGGTCATCAATGCATGAAATTGTGTTCAGCTTCACACATTCACATCGCACATTGGTAAAAAATGGGGGAATTAGCGGACAAATTAAGATCCCCTGTCAAACTTTTTAAAAATGAAGTGAAACTGTTGATCCCCGGTAGAGTTTAGATCCCGGAAAAATTACTTAAATTCTTTTTTTGACTATTTAAATTTTTTTTTAATTTTTTATCTCCATTTTTCCTTCTTTTTTTTAAATTTCTGAAAGTTTGCATATTTTATTGAGATAATGCTACAAAGTCTATTCTATAACAAAGTTCTATAAACAATACGGTCTGACATGTAGTAATAATTAAAAAAATTAAAAACATGAATTTTTCCGGGATCTACACTCTACTGGGGACTAACAGTTTCACTTCATTTTTAAAAAGTTTTCAGAGGATCTCTATTTGTCCACTAATTCCCCCATTTTTGACCACTGTGCGATGTGAATGTGTGAAGCTGAACACAATTTCATGCATTGATGACCGATACGAACATTGTCAGCCATGAAAACTGCAGCAGACCGACAATTTTACTTCCATTTCTAAAAATTTGACCAAGAATCCTGATTTATCGACGATTTCCCCCCATTTTGGACCACTGTGCGACCAAAATTTTTGAAACTGAACACATTTAAATGCTTGGGGGCCCAATGAGAACATTTACAGCCAAAACCCATCAAAGGTGTAACTTTTTCGTCCATTTTCCCCGTCTTTTTGCTGTAGAAATGCTGTCCAGAATGATGGCGATTTGGCAACTTTGCCCCCTCATTTCTCAAAAACCGTGCGTATACTCAAGCTAAAATTGTTACCAGAGTTTTAGGGTGTCATAAGGTATCGTTTGGGCCCGGTTTCAGAAAAATCCCTTCTGGCCCAAATTGTGCCATTCTTGGCGTCGCTCTTTGACACGGAACCACCAATATTTAAAAAAAACACATATTATATTAGTATTCTCCTTTGATAAATTGATACATTTTTTTTTTTTAATTTAAATGAAAATAATCAATGCAGAGTGTGCAAACATTTCAAAATCTGCAGGAATTAATAAACGCTGACTATGCGAGTATAAATATTAGAGCCTAACAGAGTGGAGCGGTGTGCTGCCAGCGCAGCGAGAGAAGCTCACTGTCGCCTACAAACCTAAGTGGATACTTCACGCATTGCACAATGCTTGAAGTATCCTTTTAGGTTTGTAGGCGCCAATGTACGTTCCGCGTTGATACGACCACCCACCCGCCGTGCGGCGGCGCCTGAAGCAACTATCTCACAACAGAGGTGTTGCACAGTATTATAAGAAATTGAACTATTAAGAATGATAGGCATTCTTTAAAAGTCCAGATCTTTCCTCGCATAATAAATCAAGATATGTACTTATTGTACACAGGAAAAATCTAAGAGCTTTTAGCTGAGGCAAGTCAAGAGGCTCATCCGGTTCAGGAATAACAAGGTGGGAATTTCTTGAAAGATAATTAAGTCCCGTTACACCAAAGAGGTGTAGAGAGTTTTAGTGAATTGTATCGCATGGAATTGACGCTCCCCCACTTTTACCAAAAATCTCAATTATATATTATTCTCCGTTGCACCAAACAAACGAACAAACAAAAAAAAAACAAGGAAACCCTCATTCTTCCAAGACATTATACATTTTCATCCAAAAACGTCGTGAGCAATTGTCGTTTGTATTTACATGTGGACCAATTAACTTTGGGTCGCAACTGGCTCGTAGACCAAAACTCCCGTGCCGAAAAAACGCGTGGACGTAAATTACTGGAAAAACAGGTGCGCGGACAAAAAATCGTTGACGAAATGTCCTATAACCGACGCAGTCAACGTTTCACGAGAGAAAGAGCAGTACATAACAATATTTGCCAGAATTATGCTATTCTCGCCATTGCACCTAGGGAGGTAATCATATACGTATATTCAGGCTTGTGGTGTTATAGATTTCTTATCGCATTTAATTTTTTCGAAAGACGAATGGTCAGCGTTATTATTCCGAATCCTGTGCAATGCATAAGGAATGTTCTTTTAAAATATCCCACTCAAACCTCAAAGTTAGTTTTCCCAAAAGGGAAAAATTAAAGAAATCCAAACAAAGAACGACTCTTGAAAGTAGGTTGAAGGAAATTTTACGATTACGCTCAGTACATAGTATTCTTTTAACGATTTTGAGGGCTGGCAACGTTATTAAACATTTAAATAATGCATTTCTTGTAAAATTGACAATGTCGTGATAAAAATTAGTATTGGTTTTCAGGTCCACTTTATTGGTACAATAGGGCAACGCTGCAATTAAGAGAGGGTGTAAGAGAGACAGTCCAAGTTTCAGTTAGTGTCGCAAGAGACGGATATCAAACGAATTTCATCATAACGCCTGGAAATGGCGTGGATGCAACTATTCGGGCTCCATGGATGTCCGTGTTGCATACGCACGGAAGGGAAGGCGATTTGACTCTCCAGTCACTCACTTCTTCATCCGCGGCGTGCGCGGAACGGCAATATTCCGAGGATCCAATATGAAAGAGCGCCTTCAATTCTTTGTGTCTACAACAGCCAAAGCTAGCACCGAAATTGAGGTCGTCATATTTTCATGCCGCAGTGACTGTCACGGTAACATTTATAGTGCGAATAATTGTTTCTTCTATGGGCGGAAAGTTTGAATTTATGCATGAAAAAACGTCAATATCTCGGTAAAGAGTCACT
The DNA here is from genome assembly GCF_001854935.1 of Bemisia tabaci. Classification (NCBI taxonomy): domain Eukaryota; kingdom Metazoa; phylum Arthropoda; class Insecta; order Hemiptera; family Aleyrodidae; genus Bemisia; species Bemisia tabaci. The sequence continues at coordinate 3,966,641 of NW_017547211.1, read as the reverse complement.
TTCAGTAAATCTCGTTGCACAAATCATATTCTACGTGCAATTTTAATAAGGAAACATACGCATGATACTTTACATCGCGCCTTGTCTAGTGTTTCATTGCGAAATCTCCATATCCCCTATATTCGTATTTTGTTAGCTCTAGATTTCGGGAAACTATCAAGGTTGCACGGGTGAAATGAAAAATATGAAAAATTGAAAATTTCCGTGAAATCTTTCTTGAAATTTCACGAAGTTGTGAAAAAAATATGAAACATACTTTCAGGGGCAAGGTATGCAACAAACACTAAAAAACACCAAAAAGCAAAAAACAGCCGCCTTTCATTTAATTTTGCATTTAATTTCGAAAAATATTTTTCAATATTTTTCATATTTTTCTGAAATTTCGAGAAATATTTCACATGAAATTTCAAGATTTAACTTTTCAAGAAAAATTGCAACCCTGGAAACTATTGACTGGAAAGTAACAAGAGGTGTTTTTGTCGTTATTGCGACTTAAAGTTACTCGACGGTTTCATGATCAGCGCGATGTTTATGAGTGTGATCCATTTAATTTGTTGTGACTACTCGGCAACATTCGGTGGCTAATGAGTCTCGGTTCCGTTTGCAGTTAAATAAGCGGATCTCTCGACGCCGGAACACGAGTATGGGAGGCTATTTTGGGTTCATTTCAATCTTTTCAACTGCGGCTTGCGTCAAAACACATCGACTGAGGCATTACCTCGTCAAAAGAAAACTTTAAAAGAAGCCGCCAATCATATGTAATCACCGTAAGTTCGTGTACAAAATTTTGAATAATATTTCGATTAATGTCAATAGCTAGACCACAAAACTACGGATGTCGGTTTGCGATGTTGAAGATTTCTTTCCATACTTTAGCTTTTTATATAAAAAGCTAATAACGGACAAATGTCCGTTATTACACGACATTTTGTTGGATTTTCAAGGGTTCTTTCACGAATATTCTCTGAAAACTCGATACACATATGTCTTTGTAAGTAATAAACGAAGAAAAAAGTATTTTAGCTCTTAACAATGCTCACAGTAGATTTCAGGTTCTACCTACTTTTCTAGCCGTAGTTACTACAATCATATACGTTTGTGGTAACAATTACTTCGGTTCAAAAGGTCGCTATCGGAAAATACTAACATTTAAGAATAGAAGGCTAGGTGGAACCTCGTATTTCCCATGAAAAGTGCGAGAGCGACAATTATTCTTCATCCAAGATAGCCACTCGGGCTCAATAGTTAAAATTCTCTGTGCGTCATAGAGCGTTACTATGCGTTCGCAACGAACACCTTAATAATCGATTTTTCACCACAGCTTCAAATGGGGAAATATCGATAATCGATCCTTCACGCATCGCCACTCTTCACTACAACTGGTTTTCGAGATAAAGACGATGGGCTTTAATTGGACTACATTTTGCAATTTGGACCTATAAATTCCGGCCCAGTTTTAAAACAACGTATGTGCCATTAGTTTCCCTATGCACATAAGTGTTTTTTCAGATGTGCCAGAATTTATAGTTCCAAATTGCAAAATGCAGTCCAACTGTGTCTGTTGAAACTGACACGGAGTAGCCGACGGACTAAGATTCGAGGGTCAACCGGAGTCACGTCCACATCGCACTCGTTCTGAGAGGGATTCATTGGAATGCCATTTTGAGCTCCTCGTCGCCCCTTTCAGAGGAACGGACTGGAAACTGTTGCCAAAAAGCATTACTTCCGAACCCGCGATGAAAAATTGAAAACATCAGAAATAATTTGAATGTTCGATGTTCACACTCGGAGGAGAATTAACCTCACAAACTGATTACGGTAGACGCAAGGATCGTAATGGCAGTAAGTTGGAATTTTTTAAAAATCAGCATGAAGCTGAAAATCTCAAAACAGAGGGAAAAAGCTCGTATGAGCAACATTTTTCCTCAAAGAGACACGCTGTTTGGCGCAACACTTGTAACGATCATTCAGGAAGGCAACTGCAGACGCGTTTCAGCCTCGTTGGGTCAACCCTCAGTGCAACGAAGCCTCCTGAATTTCCTGCCAATTACCCCAAATTCACCAATTGCCCAGAATTAACATGCCTGAATAAATACTCCACGGAAAAAACGAGCTTAGGGTTGGGACCTACATGTTAGTGCTGGACACTAACGAGGGTTAGGTCAAATGGAGCCACCAAGTCAGAGGAGTGCTGGGCACTTAACAGCTCGAGGCTGGGTCACTAAGGAAGAAGTAGTGTCAAGCCCTAAAGTGACTTTGGAGCGAGCGTAAAATATGAAAAGCCTCCACCTGGGATCGAACTCGGATTGCGCCGGTGGAAGACCAGCGCGTTACCACCAGGCTATGGTGACTCCGACATCTCCAGGGTGAATTTACACCTGTTAAGCGCAACTACGTCTCGCGGCATCTGATTAGCACTACTCATGTTCAGTGCCCACCTGTACTGCCTTCCGGTGTTGAGCTGTACAGCGCTTAGACGCCAGCCCTCAACTACTCCCCACTAAACGGCCAGTAGTGCTCAACACTAGTCTTGTTTTTTCCGTGTCATGTACCTTTAAACCTTCGGCTATTTTGAGCTTGTTGTCTTCTCCTCTTAGAAAGCAGGGTAAACTTTGGAGAGGAGAGAGACACGAGGATAAGATGAGATCCATGGAGTAAAAATTGAAAATTTATCTGCTATTGAATGGAACTAATTCGATATATCCAACACGGAAAAAACGAGTTTAGGGCTGGTACCTGCACCGAAGGTCCCAGCCCTAACCGGGTAGGTAAAATTGCTTCACCTCCACCGCCATAGGGGCAGGCCCGGCGCGCGTAGAGCCCAAATCTACCTGCTTCAGGGTTCAGCCCTACCTGTCAAGAGCTAGACCCTGTCCAGGTAGGGCTGGGCCTTACCCGCGCAGGGCCTGCCCCTGTGGCGGTGGAGGTGAAGCAAGTCTAGGGCCCAGCCCTAATCTCGTTTTTTCAGTGAATGTTATGACGTGAACTTTCAGCACCTGAGGCAAGGATGTTGGCGTCGCCCCATCCTTGAGGGAAGGTTGCGGGGGGGAGGGGGGCTCCCCTGAAAATTTTAAATTCTAGAGAGCGTTTCTTAGCGTTTCTCGGTGAATCCGAGACAGGACCTCACCAAAAATATTCACCAGACCTCTACCAAACTCGTATTTTATTAAAGAAAATTTGCCAACTCCTGAAGGCTCATACGGCGTTCTTCCTTAGCACAGCAGTATTAGTGTACCTACGTAGTGACGTCACGACCTTACGACATGCGCGTCTTTAGCCACGAAATGCGGCCACCGGCAGCTTGATCATTTACTTCTCTAGATACGGGTAGTGGATACGGGATATTTATCTATTGGTGATCTATCGCTCCGTAAGCTGCCGACCATTTACCTCGTATCTAGTGCGGTAGATGAGCTCTAGATGGATAAGTATATCTAGAGGAACGATGGATACGGTTCGCGGTGTTGCATGATTGCAATTAAATTACATTTTTCGTTTCAACCAATCACAGCCCTTCCTTCTATGTCTGCAGCGTAAGTGAGGTTACCCGTGAAAACGTCATCATCAAAACCGAAACATAACCTTCAAACGTGCTTACAGGCTTACGGGGAAAACGTGGTTTGAGTTTGAGTGTATTAGTTTTTTTCTTTTATGGTGTTTCTGTTCGGTGGATTTTGAAATTTAAAATTTGAAATGAGTACAAGCTCTAGCTTAGCATCCGACGGCGAGGAGGATACCGTGGACCCAGTGCCGGCATCAGCAGCGCCGCAAAAGAAGACAAGGACAAGAGCTTCTCAAGCTCAAAGGTCACACCTTATAAAATATATGCAATCCCATGATATTTTTGCGAAAACTGGCCTGTGCCCTGGAAACAAAGGCAAGGAAGGTGCCGATCGCATGTGGCGAAAATTGGCTGAGGCCTTGAATGCAATTGGCCCTGCAGCTAGATCTCCTGCAGCGTGGAAGCAGGTAAGTCTCAGTGTTTATTTTTCTATTTATCGGATAATTCTTTGGCATTAAACGTGTGCTTCCTTAGAATTACCAGTGACAAGAAGACCGGGGTGAAGTTCAGTATTTGACCCGTTCCACAAATTACACGACCCGTTGGACAAACTGTGGAGTCAGTATTCCCTGCTGAAATTACCCAGGACGGGTTGGATAGCTTCAGCTGAACTTCAGCTGAATACGGGTGGTCGCAGCGTACTTAATGGAGTTCATGTCAATTATATTTACGTCTATTTGGAGGGTGGCCAGTGCTCTCAATGCTAAACTGAAGACCTGATCTTCTTTTACTCTCTCTAAAACTGTGTATACTTGCTTGGCGTGGGCTTAGTTGAGGTAAGATCAAAATGTAGAACAGCATAGCTGTCACTGATGCAATATCTGTTGTACCTACAGCAACAGTTTACATGCTTTTAGTAAGTGTAGTTGGCATGTTGTGAATGATGTTGGTACAAGAATTTCCTCATTCTTCCGAAAAATGGCTAGGCCGAAAGCAATTTTACCCTGAATACTTTTTTATGTTGATGCAGGACTGACATTAAAATTAATATTAAAGCATTGGCTGTGCAAACCTTCAGTACCTGTACGAATAACATCATAAGATAATATCAAATGTGTCGCTTTTTCCTGTAAATTTCGTATCTGGTTTACAGACTTGGCATGATCTCAAGAAGAGAATCAAGCAGAAAGCAGGCGATATTAAGCGAGCTAGGCTGAAGACCGGTGGTAAAGCTCCAAAAGATGACAAAGGTAGACCCATACCTCCTCTGACGCAGGAAGAAGAAATTCTATTCAGACTTTGTGGCGGTGATGACTGGGTCGGCCAAGACGAAGAAGAGGAAATCGGTCTCCGTCAACCTATTGTAAGTACATTTATCTTGTACGGAACACATTTTCCTGCTTCCTGCCCTACCCTATTTTCAAATAGTGTACTTAACAATCAATTTTGTATAAAAGCACTTAAAAGAAGAGCAAAAAAATTGGTGAAGAGAACTTAGAAATTTCCCTGCCCTTAATTAAGAATGTAATTTGAAGAATAATATGTGTGGTGATGAAAATTGTTTCTGATTAATTTCTGAAGCAATCCGTTTGCAGTCGGAAACCTTAAGATCATTGAGAAGCAGAAGGAAGTAACAGCCTCTATATCCAAGAAGTAAGAAGTTTGTTGGTTCATTTGAAACGGAGACTTGTGTTTTACTGCATAAGTCTCAATGAGAAAAGCCAGATCATAATCGACATTATTCCTTATGACGAAAAACTCTTGTCAGAACATATAACTCTCCTCCATGCTGTCACTGCTGATCAACGAACCACTGTTTTCACTTCATTTTCTAATGCCCTTTTCCATTTCTGTTATTCAATAGAAGAAGACAAAAGTGGCTGCAGGATGCAGTGACGAAGACATTTTTGAGGAACCATTGCAGGCCCACGCACAATCAAGGAGAGACGCTGAAAACTTTGATGTTGAAAATATGTCTTTTGTATTTCTTAATGAATCGGACGAACAAGGTACCTACTTTTGAAAACCCTTTTGCAGTTACACAGGTTCCAAGATCAATTTAAGCTTTTTTTCCCCCAGGCTGCTTGTGGAATAAGTTTATAACACCATTCCTCCCTACTTTAAAATGTTACCTTCCTGCAGCTTGTTGCATCTGTGGCGTTTTCCTGAATGTTAGCAGCTGCACAAACTCGCCTAATTGAGCATTACTCCTACGTCCATCACTTTCAAAAGATTCTGATCCAGGTTGTCAAGCGAATTGTTTCACTGAATGCTCCCTGCATGTTGAAGGGACAGCAGCATAATTAGGGGGTCTTGACCCCTATAATATCCGTGACTGGCAAATGTCCTCCTTAAGAACATAATTTTTCATGATATTCAGTGAATTCCTACGCACGGATA